>LPNX011066643.1:86407-113200 GCA_001517045.1 Pseudotsuga menziesii | reverse complement strand
GTTTTGATACTTTCAACATTGGATACTTAGTGTGAGAGTAGATCAAAGAATTCATGTTTTGATACTTTCTATTAACGCATATGCGATATAACGCACATGCTATATATTGCATATGCGATATGGCTAAGCTATATCGCATATGTGTTATTTGAAAATTTAAATATTTGGCGGGATCAAGGTTTGGCATTAGGTTTGGAAGCAGCTTCAGAATACCGAACCTATTGGCTAGGACAAATCAACCAGGGCTATTGCTCAAGTCTTTTAGAACTCTATCAATATGCTTAAATTAGATCCCATGTTTTGATATGACATACACAATATTTTTTTATGAAAATGTACGATATTGTAGAGTACGAAATGACGATTCTGAATATATAATTTTTTCCTTCAAAACTATTTTTTATTTATTTATAATTATTTTTCTAATTGACACATGTTAGTTTTCGAGAATACATACATCGATTGTTTCTTATATAACTTTTGATTTCCATCACCATTTCCCATAAAAACTATATGGTGCACTAGACGACATCAAGCTCTGTGATCTTATATTAAGAAATCAAGGATTTCATTAATTTTTTCCCCTAAAGTGTTGCACCCACACATAAGGTTTTAATTTCAAGCTTTTCTGACTTCAATAATTAATAATAATAATAATAAATTCATGAAAAATTCCGAATAAATAGTGTTGCACTAGGCCCATATGTCCTTTATATGTCTACAAGATTTTATCCCAAATGGACATCATTTACCTCATATATTGTTGCACCCTCACAAACATATATGTTAAGATGTGCTGAAAATTTGAAAACCCACTTTCACGGAAACTAATTTTATAATCATTTGCACATATTTTCTCTGCATAATCCCTATATATTATGAAAGCTGATTCAATTACCTATATTTTCTCTTTTTACTTCATCTTCAAATAAGTTATGGAAGTACCCCTAATTGTCACCTAAAATCAGAGTTTTCTGTTTATTCTAGTATTATGTGGCATCTAAAGTGTCCTTAAAGGAGTCCATGATTGTGCATCATCCCTGAGTCTACTTGAAATATTTGTAATGTCCCTCTTATATGCCCTAGTATTTTTTTATCATTATTGTAATGGTTCTTTGGTGAGGAGCTCAAGGCCAAGGCCCCACCAGTAAAACCTAGAAACATTAGGTGATTAAATCAGAGACATAAATCATTGACGTAATGTAAAGCTAGATTCCCTAAGGGGAGGAACCTATAGAAGTCCTTTAGGAACTTCAATTGGTTTGATAACTAACCGATAAAATATGAGAAAGGGAATAATCAACACCTACACAAGTAATTTAATATCTATGGCTCTACGACTAAAACAAAGAATATAAGAGACATCTTAGAAAGCGAAAAGTCATAGCACACTGGACTAGTGAAAGCATGATACTCCCTCGAAAGTTAGAGTACATCTCTAACTTAGAGCATGTATTAAGGGAAGCTCTTATGGTCTATCAAGGCCTAAAGATATCGAGGCTTTAATAAGGGGGTAACTTCAAGTAGTGGAGATAACTCCAACACCCTAAGGCCATTATATTAAAGATATGTGTATTGAACTAGTTCTCACTAAACATCCTTACCTAATTAATGTTAGTGGGGAGGGGGAAATGCTCACAAGGAAAAAGATAGAGTGAGTCTTTTTCTTATATCAAATGACATAGGTCTGTTTGATGTATCTAACCTCACATAAGTTTGATATATTTAACTTGACTTAAGTTTATAATTATGAAAATTAGGTCAAAAAGGAAAGGTAAAATAGTAGAGTAAGAATTTTCAAGAAGGGCATGGATTACTGCATGAATTACTTTTATAGTAAGGAATATATATATATATATATATATATAGAATTATTAAGAAAGGTCTATTTCCACTGCATTCAAACCTTAGCTTGTAACCCTACGCAGAGGAGAATACTCTCTTTCGCCTGTCGAACAGCAATTTACTTCTGGCCTTACATTAGCGTGATTCTCACGAATAGCCGTATTCCCTTCATTACACTCAGATCATAAGGTGAACAAATACTTTGAGTTTCCGGGAAAAAGAACCTGAAATTCCATTATAGGGGCGGGACACCTAACCGAAACAAGGAAAGAGATTCCTTCAACCAACCTAAATTTCTATTCATGCTTGAATCTTGGCGTTACCTGAGGATAAGGTTCGGCTGGAAGGAAGGAATTAATGACCATTAAACCCATGACAGTCGTGACCTTGTAACGCCTGAACAGTCGCCAGAATCTGGGTTTGATTAGCATCGAATTCGGCCTGACAGTTGCAACGGCAACCTGATATTTTTAGAAATCTGGTCAAGCTGATGGGAGAGCATGGTCTTCCCCATTAATAAGCATTTTTATTTATAAATAAGGGAGGAAGGGTGTTATTAGGAGGGGAGTGGGGTATGGCGTCAAGACAAAAGAGCACGAGGGGGAATTGGTTTTCGGACTGTCTACAGTTGAATGAGGAGAACGTCCTACCAGGAGGAAAATCCCAAATGGGGAGGTGTTTTCCCAAGCAACATCACTGAGGATAGTGTGATCGCTCCTCGCGTGCCCAAGCTCTGAAGACAGCAATGCGTTGGATTTTTTTTTAGGGTCATCATAGCCCTAGCCTTGGAAACGTGTGGATATTCCTTGCTTAAGCGTCTCCTTATACCGCTTTGTAAGTATTCTCTCCGTAGTGATCTTTAAAGCTCTTTACATATTGGATAAACACATTGTTACTGATCCTGGCTAGTAGATTTCTATGGAGTTCGTTGACAGATCTGGGAGATAACCTGCGGTTTGACTCAGGAATTAAATTGATATTGAAAATCTAGTAAATTCCAGATGATCAAGGTAGGATGTTATATATTTTTATGTATTGATCATTTTTCTATTATATATTTTTATGACGGTCCGTGATAATTCTGGGAGATAACCTGCATTTGATTTAGGGTTTGTTATTAAGATATGATCTTGGAAATACCCTGCGGCGTGCTATAGTGTTTGAACTTTATTAAGATCTTGGAAGATGCCGATGGAGATCATCATAGGAATTATCCTCATATATTTTGACAGTTTTGGATGTTATAGATCTTTGATGGAGGACATTAATAGCTCCCTATAATAGTTTGTTGCTTTATCTATCTTTGTTGTTTGGTTTATCTGGCTCTTTGGTTTGGGGTAGCATCGTTCGGTTTTTCCTATGGCCAGGAGGAGAAACTGGACCTCTGCAATCAATCCCTTCTTTAAAAATAAGCTTTTCATGGGTTACCAATCTGAACCCAAAATTTACAGCAAGCAATGGCTAGGGTAATGGATAGCGTTGGTGATAAATAGTAACAAGCATGAAGAGAATTCTAAATACAAAATTGTAGCAGCAATTGATTCGCTACCTTAGCAAGTCGCTTTATTTTGCAGGATTTGAAAACACGCTCATTAAATTGGTGCTGGTAATTAACTTTATTATATTTTTAATCGACCCTTTGTTCAAGTGAAATTGATTCATTTCTCGAACTCCTTTCTACCATTTTAAAAATACTGGTTAATGTCTGGCCTTGCCATAAACTGCGCTAATGTGTTTGGTAGAGGATACCTTTCTTATTATAATACCATATAATGTTGTATTGTGCAGTTACATAGTGTGCAAAAATGGGGATTGAATATGGATTTAAAACTTGAAGGTGAACATTACATAAACGGGCCAACACTTTTAGAATGCATTATTGTGGTTAATTTGAAACAACACCTTGAAATAGAAAACAAGAAAATATTGAAAGGAAGAATAGGTCACTGACAAATAAATAACCACATAAAGGCTGAAAACTGTCTAGACATTAAGGTACCTTAACAAACTTTGGAATGGAGGTCATGCCTACTCTAGTAGTTTATCTAAAGATGATTTTATTCATGTGGGCCTGTGGATGAGGTTTCCTTTATTGTATGAGAAAAGGATGATACATCATTTATGATGTAGGATTGTACACCTTGATAGGTGAACCTTATGAATAAAGAAGTAGGCCTAACTTTTGGTGGACGTAACACCAAGGTTGAGGTGAACCAAGTATATTGGTGTTGTTTGTGTGTACCCTTGATGTGTGTTATTTTATGTTTCATGAAGTGTATTATTTTATGTTCCTGACGCACATCAGATTATGTTACTTGGCGTGTTTTACCATGTATCTAGATGATCCAGTTGGGGGTTTTTCATTACTATTTAAAGGCAAATGAATGAATGGTTGATTTTAATAACTATTGACTAATGTTAATGGATAGCCAACATACTTTCAGAAAATTTTGTTCGTTTCATGGTTAATATCATTATTGGTTTGGACATACTTCCCTGTAATGCCATGAAAAAGTCTGCCAGTAATAGGATTGATTCATCTTGTAGCAACAGCGAAACAAAAATTTTTACCCCCTTCTACACATAGAGGCATGGAGGTGTAAGAGGTATTTTACAATATTTGTTAGAATGTAAGTGATTTTTATGTTACTTAACTTGTTGTGATTTGCATGGATTGATTGTATTGTGTGTATCTATGAAATTGTTTGTTAATTGAATAGTGTACTTGAATGGTTGTTAGAATTTAAATTACTTTTATGTTTGTTAGATTTGTATTGTGTGTATCTAGAACATTGTTTGTTGATTTGTGAGTGTAAATGTTTGTTAGAATGTAGGGTATTTTTATGTTTGGCCCTAAATTAAATTATTTTCAATATTCGTAGTTATTTAGGCCATTAATACTTTATGGAAAAATTGTTATTTAGGCCATTAATACTAACATTTATTCACACAAATAAAGAAGATAAGAGAGCAGAGAAAACCCTCACAAATACTCTCTAGGTCATCAAAAGTGTCACACACACTCTAGGTCATCAAAAGTGTCACACTAAGTAGAAAAGTGTCGTCAAAAAGTGGCAAACACTAGGTAGACTCGAAAAAATTCTTTGCCATCAAAACTCTCACACAATAAGCGGGACTCTCTTATGCATTCAATATTTTCGATCGGGTCTATCGTATTGCCGCTGAGAGCATAACCAGGTAGGAAGACAATAACCAAGCAAAGAAAAGAACAAAAAATCAGGCATGACTTTATTCAATACCCAATTCTTTACATCTTCAACATATTGATTCAATGCCCAATTCTCTCCATCTTTGATAATCCGACTGAAGGCAAATGCTCTGGTTTCTTTAATGGAATGAGGAAATGGTAATCCTTTTGAAAGGCATTGAATGCTCTAGTTTCTTTAACGGAATGTGGAAGCGGGGAGGCTAGGACTCGCACTTGTATGATCTGGTCCGAGAATCAAGACACCCACATTTCCCTAATAGGTCCTTGTGGGAAAACCAAAAACATTGTATCGATTATTTTATCCTTTATAAATTATAGTTAGACCATTGCTTAATCTTTTTTTTATTTACAAATTTTGGAGATGTTACATCAAGTTATTTTTTTAAATTAATATATATGGGATTTTTTTCCAAAATCATTAATCTCATGCTACAAGAATGAAGATTAAATAATTCAAAAAATATACTTTCCTCCAAACTCCCTAATCATCCATATCTATTAGATATTGAAATTATTTATTTATTTATTTTTAATTATTGTGCATCTTTCTAAAATGATTACTAAATGTTTTGGAAACAAAAAAACATATGGTTGAGAGTTTAATGGGCAAAGACACTCTATCTAAATGGGAAAAAAAAACTTACTAATTAGTGAAATTGTTAATTGTTTATATGTTATTGGGAAACTAAAAAAGAAAAAAAAAACATGTTCTTTTCTTATAAAAATCATAAATGCATATATTTTAGGTTGAATTCAAAAATGATAAAGAAGACCTAGCTATTTCCGATTAAATGAAGTGATATAAAATATATGATGGTGGATTTAGTTCTTTATATCACCCATCTCTATTTTGCAGTAAACAAAAGCAAAAATATTAGAAGTGAGAATTCTAGCACATACAAAGGAACACAACCCTCAAGTTTTTTCAGTCTCCATTCACTAAAGAATAGAGAATAAATTAACTAGTGGAATAGGTGGATCTGATAATTTCATGGGGTACTAAAACAATAAGAGAAGAATGGAATAAATTCTATATTTCTTATGTTTTTTAGGGTGTTTTATTAATATGATGATTCTTTTTAATTTGATTTTATTTATTATTTATATGTGTGGGCATTTTTTCTTCAAAGGAATATGTTAGATTCTTTGGATTTTTTATTTAAAGCATACATTTTTTGTATTAAACCTTTCGTTCTTTAATGATTAGTTAACCCATGTTTTTATTTGATTTGGTTTTACATGTATACTTATTATTAATTATAATAAATAAATTATGTTTGTTTTAATTTATTCTATTACCTGAGAGCCTGGATATGACTAGGCACTTTATGGGAACTAGATATTATGTCTAATATTTGTTGCATGATGAACTAATCTTGTTCATATACTCTTCTTTAACACTTACACAAGACTAAACACTGCATTTGCATTGAAAATTCCAAGATACTAGCCAATAAGGGTCAATACTCTAATAATAAATTTATGGAGGCCATTGAAATGGAGAAGCACCATAATAATATCAACAAAGATAATGGATCTAAGATCAACAGTAGCATGATTCCATACATATCCCCCAGACTTGTCTCTAGGTAACTCTTGTTTGTGCTTTTTCTCCTAGTTTATCCCCATATCCTTATTCTTTTTTTCACTTTTTACTCTTCTGCTAGTTTTTTCTCCTTCCTTTCTCTCTTGTCCGTTGTCCTTTTTGTGTCTTCTTTAATTTTGTCAGGTCTTTCATAACTCTTTTTTTTTTGTCTTTTATTTTGTCAGCTCAAGGAATATGTTTCAAGGTAACATCTAGCCCTATGTACCAAAAATAAAAAGTAATTATTATTTTTTATTTCCTGTCATAAATGCAAAATTAAAAGCAAATAAAAAGTTAGTAAAAGATACATTTTGTCTTTTGAAATAAAAGAAATAAAAATCAGCTTTGATCGAGTTTAAGCAAAGACCTATTAAGTACTCATGGGGATCACATTTATTGAGTTGTAATTTTTTTCTAACGTGTAAGAAATGAAAAATTACATCTCATTAGATTTGATCCCTCTAGGTGCTCAGTACATCCAATTTTCACATGGATCATCTTACCCTATTTATCCTTTCCCTCAACACCATAAATCTTCCTATCTCTCAATTCCTCATGAGCTACAATCTTAACTTGGTGGAAACATAGACGCTTGTTAAACTATTGTGATGGATTCCAAATACACATTTTAACTATTGATTGATTGCAAAACTCTCATAATAGATATAGTTTTTCGCATATATTATCATCAATTCAATTTCATAGGCATAAAGACATAAATTAGAAACCAACAATAACTCTAGACCCATATAAAGGAAACATGGAGTTTGGAAAGAATATTTTGTTTTCAATTTTTTTAATCTTCATTTTCATAATATGAGATTAATTAATTTGGAAAAAATTCCCATATAAATTAATTAAACAAAAAACTTTCTTTAGATTTCAAAAACATTTTGAAATAGTATATGTCTTTAAGAAAAGAAGAAAACAAAAACAATAATATCTACCTACAATAAAAATTAATAAATCAAATTCAAAATAGCTTTTAAATCATTTTGAATTAAGATATATTTATATCTTAAATCGGAAAAAAAAACATATAAAAGTTTATATTAATATTTATATGTGTTATAATTACTAACACAATATCATTAAACCATATATATATATTAACATAAAAGAACAACAATAAATTAAAAAAAACCAAAATGATGCGAGAATAATTAAAAACAAGTTTAAACTAACGACATGATAAGCATGATCATGTATTTGATGACCGTTTTGCTTCCACGTTTTCTTGCGTTTTGCTTTCTGGCATTTGAGTGTTTTTTGGGATTTTTGGACGTGACCGTTAAAAAAGGCATGGAAACCGTCCAATCCGTAGAGCCACGTTTGTGGGATTTTTGGCTGTTAAAAGGCCAATGGAAACAGCCCGATCTGTAAGCTAACGATGCATCGAGAGACATTACATGCAGAGCGTTTCTGCCGGTTTAGCATTGTTATTTCAGCAAAATCCTTCAGGGTCCAGCGTTCGTAGTGTTTGAGGCCGCAGTTTCAATTGTGGAGATCCCTTCACTGTTATATTCTCACTGAATTCCACTGCTCTGACCTTCTCCAATGTCCAATAAGCTTTTTGTTGCAGCGCTGCTACAAATTTCTAACCTTGGTTTATGGAGTGTGAATGAATGGCTATGGCTTACTAAAGAAACTTTTGGTGTCACTTCTTTACAGGATTAGTTCCTATGGAAGTGGGATACGCACTAGCAAAGATCCAACAAAGCTTTGCAGCTGTAGAGATCATAGAGACAAT
This sequence comes from Pseudotsuga menziesii, assembly GCA_001517045.1. Classification (NCBI taxonomy): domain Eukaryota; kingdom Viridiplantae; phylum Streptophyta; class Pinopsida; order Pinales; family Pinaceae; genus Pseudotsuga; species Pseudotsuga menziesii. The sequence goes on along the minus strand of LPNX011066643.1, from coordinate 104,791 downwards.
TTCTAGGAACTTGCCGGGGTCCGTTCCTGAATTGAGCTCCAGCAAAGCTGTGCAGCTGTAGAGATCATGGAGAATATTTCTAGGAACTTGCCGGGGTCCTTTCCTTAATTGAGATTTGAGCAGGGATCGAATCACTTTTTTTTTTTCTGTTTGGATACTATTCTTTTATGATTTATATGGAATTCTCAAGACCTGTGATATCATTTATATGGAATTCTCAAGACCTGTGAAACCCGATGGAAGCGAAGCAAATCAGGGAGGAATTTGGAAGTATACATCTATGTCAAAAAATAATTCGTCGTAGTACGATTATCCATTTCCCCTAAGGGACTTCAGGTAAATAAATATAGGGATTCAGCGGTTGTGAGTATAGATTTGATCAGTCCCCAATTCGGCCATGAGAGCATTTAAGATTTTTTTTCCCACGAGGACCTGTCACGAGGACCTGTCACGGCAATGTGGGTGTCTTGATTCTCGGACCAGATCATACAAGTGCGAGTCCTAGCCTCCCCGCTTCCACATTCCGTTAAAGAAACCAGAGCATTCAATTCCTTTCAAAAGGATTACCTTTTCCTCATTCCGTTAAAGAAACCAGAGGATTGGGCATTGAATCAATATGTCGAAGATGGAAAGAATTGGATATTGAATCAAGTCATGCCTGCTTTTTTGTTCTTTTCTTTGCTTGGTTATTGTCTGATTTTTTGTTCTTTTCTTTGCTTGGTTATTGTCTTCCTGCTTGGTTATGCTCTCAGCGGCAATACGATAGATCGATAGAAAAGATTGAATGCGTAAGAGAGTCCCGCTTACTATGTGAGAGTTTCGATGGCAAAGAATTTTTTCGAGTCTACTTAGTGTTTGTCACTTTTTGACAACACTTTTCTGCTTAGTGTGACACTTTTGACGACCTAGAGTGTGTGACACGTTTGATGACCTAGAGAGTATTTGTGAGGGTTTTCTCTGCTCTCTTCTCTTCTTTATTTGTGTGAATAAATGTCAATATTAATGGTTTAAATAACAATTTTGCCGTAAAGTATTAATGGCCTAAATAACTACGAATATTGAAAATAATGTAATTTAGGGTCATTGTCTTCTCAACTTAGAAGAATTAATTAAATATTTATGGTGCTCTTAATCTAGTGGGATGGCAATTTAATTCAACCTTTAAAAACCGAGAAGTGAGATGGCAATTTAATTCACACTCATTGTTTTCTCAAAATGAAAGAATTTATTTAATATTGATTGTGGGCTTAAGCTTTAAAAATTGAGAAATCATGAAAATGTGTACCTATCTCATTGGAGATTTTGTGCTAGGTACTTCCCTTCGTGGAAATGTTTTAATGCATTGCTTATTCCAACAAAAAAAGGTTTTTCGTCTTTCGTTCGTGGCGATGTTTGAATGGATCTCGCTAATTTACAAATAAAATACCTAGAACACACATAAAAGTTACATCAAAGGTTGGAATAAAATGCATTTGAAATATCTAAATAATAACACCAACGTTCACTTCACAAAAATAAACTAAGACAAATCATCAATATTTATATAGTAACCATAAATATCACATATCTCTCGAGTCAAAAAAGAAACAAACTATTTAAGCAATCAATAACTACCCCATATGTTGTTGAAATATCCTAAGCCATTAGATCTATCCTAAGGCATTAGATCTCATCATGGAGTCAATCCAAGGCTTTAAGATCCGGAAGTCGATCAACGCTTTAAAATCTCGCAAGAACATCATTAAATACTTTACTATAAGATTCTTATTTAGGCCATTAATAATGGCATTTATTCACACAAACAAAGAAAATAACAGAGCAGACTCTCTCACAAACACTCTCCTACACATTCCTAAGAATAGAGAATACTCGCAAACATTCTTGGCCATCAAAACTCTCACCCAGTAAGCATTACACAGTAATAAGGACTCTCATACTCTTGCTCATTCACATCAATCTTTATTAATAATCCATGCCATGGAAGCCACTTGAACGACCTTGGCTTTAAAACTTTTGTAATGTATCAACAGACTCTTACCATGGCCAGGCCATGGCAGCGTTTCAATGAAGCTAGAGGCATCTCAATATTTTCGATGGGGCCTATTGTATGGCAGCTGAAACCATTGAAGGAAACTAACCAAGAAAAAAAGAAAGCTGGAAATCACGCTACCTACCAGGAAATTATAAATAAGTTGCATGAGTTTATTCAATAACTAATTCTTTCCATCTTTGATATTTTGATTCAATGTCCAATTCTCTCCATCTTCGATAATCCTTCAATAGAATGCTCGGGTTTCTTTAACTCAAACTGAAGCGGTAATCGTTTCGAAGGCATTGAATGCTCTGGTTTCTTTAATCGAATGTGGAAGCGTGGAGGTCACCGAGAGGCTCCACGAGAAAGTATTATCTGTAAGGTCATTGTGGGAAGAATAATCTTAAATCCTCCCATGGCCAAGTTGGGACTCATCAAATCGACACTGACAACCCTGAATCCATAGATTGATTTAGCAGAAGCCCCTTTGGAAAATGGATAGTCATACTCTCATGAATTGTTTTTGACATTAGATCTATTTTCTAAAAATCCTCCTTGTTTTACTTCACCTCCACCTGGTTTCAAAGGAATATAAATCATCCTTGTTTTACTTCATCTCCACCTAGTTTCAAAGGTCTTTAGAATTCAAAAAAATCATAAAATAAAACTAAAACTAAGCTAAAAAAGAGATTCGGTCCATAGTTATGCTCAATATCAGAAACACCCCTACAACCTCCATGAATCCACTCCAGCTAATGTGGAAATATTCTCCTCATTGATCTCATGGAAACAACAAATTCCATGATACCGAAAGCTTCTTTGGTAAGCCTCTCAACCTGTAATAACACATTTTCCCAATTATTCTTCATCGCCAATCATCCATAAACCATAAACCAAGGTTTGAACTTTCAAGCAGCGTTGCAACAACATGCTTCTTGGCAGTTGGAGAAGGTCCTATCATTGGAATTTGATGAAAATATAATAGTGAACGGCTCTCTAAACATTATGAATGTTGATCTTTCTACAATTGAAAGGACTACCATAAACATTAAAAACTATGGACGCTGAAGATTTTCTTGGAATAACGACGATAAACAGCATAAACACTTTCCATGTAGCTTACCCATTGGATGGTTTCCATTGTATTTAAAACCCTCATGTCACATCTAAAAAATACCACAAACATGGAAGCAAAAAGATGAAAAAGCACCCAAACATGATCAAGCAAAACGCAAGGAAATCTTTTGGAGCAAGCCAAAAGCAAGGAAACCTGTAAGGAAAGAAACGTGCAAGGAAAACAGTTACTAAATGCATGATTATATAGTGATTTATGCATTTATTATAAACATTTCTTAGGTTTTTTAAGATCATTTTGTTTTTAATTTATTTTAGTACTGTTGTATTTTATGTATTTATTATAACAAAAATTGATCATTTTGTTTTTAATTTATTTTAGTATTGTTGTATTTTTAGTTGATTTATATTGTAAATTTGTAGTTGGTGATAGATTCTTAGTGTAATTCTAATGCATATAAATATTAATATAATTTTTTTATGTTTTTTTCTGTTTTATATATTTGTTAATTGTGTTGAAGAATGTAATCTCACATATAGTTAATTAGTCAGTTAGGTGACTTATGGTAGTTTCAGACCTATGGTATTCATCGATCTTATTGTTATTTTGTATTTCCTATTTATACTCAGTATAATAATCAGATGGCAATCAATGCACAATCAATGTGTCCATAGTGCTTCTGTCTGCTTCATTATTTCTTTTACATGGTATCAGAGCTTACGACTTGATCCAATGGTAAGGATTTTCTGTGTTTTTTTGTTTTCCAGATTTGAACTTGATTTGAACTTGGGTTGCCTTTTCCCTAACCCTAAAAAAAAAGTGGACAGTTTTTTTTTCCAGATTGAAAATTCCATATCTCATTCGTTGTTTTTAGGCCATCGGTCCTTTTTAGGAAGAGCATTAGGAAAATAGACCACCGCTCTCATTGTACACATAAAAAAGGTTGTATGGTTTTCATACATTAATACAAAACTAAATTAAATAAGGAAAATAAAATATAAATAAGAACAAAATTGAAACAATTAAAGAATAAAGTTAAAACAAAGAATAAAGACAACAAGGAAATAATAATAAATATAAAGAAAATTTTGAATAAACTAAAATAAAATAATGAAAAGGCCAAAAATTCAAGTTAGAAAGAAAAATAACTAATAAAGCAAACAATCTAATTAGACATCACAAAAAGACCAAAATGAAACAAAAAGAACAACAAATAAGAGAGAAATAAAGAAGGAAAAACTAGGAGAAGAGTAAAAAATGAAGAAAAGAACAAGGATATGGGGCGACATGAATTATGAGAAAGAAAAAAGTAAGAGAAGAAACATGAATAAGAGTTACCTAGAGACAAGACTATTGAGATTATAGGAGTTAGTTATTGTAGATCTTCAATCCATCATCTCTCTTAACACTACTACATTTCGATCCAAAATCCGACGGAAAAATCTGACGGCGCATGGATTTCTCTTTTTAAACTTACCAAAAATCACAAGGATACATTTTTTTTTTGTAAATGTGGCCACAAGCGTCGGTTAAGCGATGGCTATTCTCATAACCGTTGGTTAAGTGACAGCGCGTTAGTAAGCGACGGCTTAAGCGACGACGCCTTTAATTGGTCAACTATTTAACATGGAAAGCACCGTCACATGTTGGTCAAAAACTTATGAGAAGAGGTGAGGGCTTTGGTAGTGCTCATGAATAGCATGCAGCATGCAATGTTGTAGTTAATATAAAAGGTTGACATGGTTATTAATGCTTATCTTCTTATATTGCAATGCCTTTTGTGGTGATTTGGTTGTCGTACCAAAAATTTGGGATGTTCTATTATATATATCTTCCACCCATACATTTGGCATATAATTGCTTATTAAAAGTTTTAATTTATATGCTTTGTAGCATGCACATATCAACAAGGTGTGGTTATAATATGTTAGCTCTATATTTTTCATACATGTATGCACAAACTCTATTAAGTTTGCCTTTGGTTTTATTATGAAAATGAATTTATTTTTGGCCTTATATGATGCAAGTTTATGCCAGCATAAAATAATGTTTATGCCAATGCATTGTTTCACTTATAATGTTGCTTAAAAAAATACCTAGAACCTCCTGCTACATGCCTAGTTTACCTTGTCCCACCCTTGCCTACACCCTACCATATAAGTTTTGACCCCCATTAACCATTGATTGATATAAATTAGTGTGTTAGTTATATGTTTGTGTACATCAACATAGTTCATTTAGAGAATAATTGCTTGAGTAAGATTATGTGGTTGATTGAAGGATTTATTTGTGTGCTTTTTAAATCATACATGAGATTTTAGAGTCATGTTTCACAAAACCTAGGAGAGGGAAAGCCAATAGGCATATATATGTATGGAGGGGTGACGAAAGGAAAATAATATGATTCTTAGTACACTTCGATGCATATTTTCATGAATTTGCACAATTGGTACAAATTAGAAATTTATATTTAGGGGATCATAATGTGTAGCCTACCCATTTTCCTTCCCCACACAAATTGCAACCACGTCCAATCATTTCTTAATTAAATCATATGGTCACACCTACGAATAATGGATGGATACCCAATACAAGCCCTCCTTTTGTCAATATTGCTAATTGGGGTATCCCTAATTTTGAACCTAATATGTCTAAAGCTTTCAAGGCTACCTCTTTTGACTCAAATTCATCAACTTCTCCTCATCCCAATAAATATGGTAAATGCCCAAGCACCACCCATTCATCCTATGCTACTTCTTGGGATTCTTTTGTAACATACTATTGCACACTCTACTAACACATCTGACACTATTGAATTTGATGCTAGACCTACCTCACCTAGCCAAAGATTCTTTGCTACTCGTCTGTTCAAATCTAGCATGAAGATGATTGTTTATTTTAAGAACATGCATATAAATAACTTTACCCCTACGCAACTTGCTACAATCCATCCTCATCCTCAATGTCAACCTCAGCCTCATCCTCATCCTCATCCTCATCCTTAATCACCCCATAATTTATTTGGTTTTGTATTTATTCGAGGACTTTTGATGGACTAATGACACAATTTCCTCTCGGATTGATGGATATTATTTTTTTGGATGTATGGTAGTTCTTTTGAGCACGTATTTTGTGGTTATGTATAGTGATGATTATGATGAGCACCATCATGTTTAATTTTAAAATGATTTATGCTTGCACGTTTCATAATCATCATGCCCTATTCCTGTCCACCTGTGATTCTGGCTTGTGAGCACTAGTGGCAGCCATGCCTTCCCTCACCATTTCAACAAATGTTCCCTTGGAAGCATTGAACACCTCAGAAATTATTTCAAAGATAAGCAAATCTGTTGCTAAGATCATTGGCAAGCCAAAATCTTTAAACCACCCGTCTCTGCTCTTGATTTCTTTTCTAGTAGATGGATTTATCTACAATGGAAATCTATCTGTTATTGTGGGGGTTTAATGTATTTAACATTATGTTTTGGCAGTATGTGATGGTGCAGCTGAAAGGGTCGGTAGCAATTTCATTTGGGGGTACTCAGGAACTGGAAGCGTATGGGGAATTGATGTCCATTAGAGGGTTGGGGTCCGATACCAACAAGAAGCTCAGCACAGCCATTGCTACCACACTGGAGAGAAAAGTCAATGTACCCAAGTCACGCTTCTACATCAAGTTCTACGATGTCAAGGTTGGTTCTCAGTTCCTCAGTTTGTTCTGTTTATGTGAAAATGGATTCCCAATTGAACCATCATCTGCCCCTGTGGTGTTCATATTCTGAATTTGTTTTGCACTTTCTGTTGTGGCATGGGAATGGGGACAGGCACATTCATTCACAGAAAATGTTCAGTGCTTGCATGGTTTACACTAGTAGTGTCATCCTTTGTCTTCTAGACCATCACAGGCAAGTGATTATAGGACTGCTTGATTATTAGCACACCAGAGCACTGCGCAATTTTTTCTTTTTTGGAGATTGAGGTCATTTAGGGTTTTGGGCAAAACAAATTTTGTAGGGAAATGGGTTTGGCATTTTTCGTATTTTTTGGAAATCTTATCTTCCCCAATAACTATTCCTTCATAGTATTATGTGAAGGGAAGAAGGCCAGAAACCATGGGGAGCGTTTTCAAGTTTCCTTGGATAAACTCTTCGCCCTCTCATTTTGTTCTATATAGACACGATGAAAGTCTAACCTGTGGAAATAGGCTTTGTGTGCCTCAATATTGGCACACTAGACATCCAAATCTAGAACAATGAATGTTGCCTTATCATTTACCCAATTAATAATGATGAAAAATTCCCCAGAGTGAAGATCTTATGCTCAATCATTAGACTATATTTATATATGGATTTAAGTAAGAAAAAATAATTAGATCTCACATTCAACATATTAATCTTTTTCTTTTTACTAAAATTTTCCTTAACATATTGGCTACTTGGTTGGTTGAGTGGTTGTTACATGAGTTTGTTATATTAGGTCTTGTTCCTCAACTACTACTTTTATCTCCCGAAGAACTTAAAAGTTTGACTTGTGTAAGATTGTGTGTTATTTTATTCTCTTCTTTTCAATTACATGAGTAATAAATTATTTGGTATGCCAATATAATTCTACCATTTTGAATAATGTGGTAGATCTCTACTTTGGGATAATTCTATATTAAGAATCCAATTTAGAAACTCCTATTATGCCTTCTGTGTAGATGTGTTACCTCTCTTCTCTATAACTTTGCCTTCAACTTCAACCTTCAAAAAGGGTGGAAAATAATTCTCATAGTATTTGGTTGCTTCTATGACTTCTTTTTTGGAGCAAGTTAATCTATAGTGCATTGTCTTCTTAATTAGTATTTAGCGGGCTCTAGGCCTACCTTTTCTAGTGGCTCTTCCTGCGAGTTACTACAGTTAGCTTGGTTTGTTGTAGATGATCGATGCTAAAAACCTAATACTCGTGGGCGGGGAGGGTACTGAACAATTTGCCATTTGGCCATAGTCCAGTATCTTATTTCTCGTTCATGTCATGCTTGTAGCCACCCTACCTCGTTCTCTTTTTAGAGCTTTCATTGGAAATACAATGTTTTCTAATGGATGGGGTATCTAGATCACCTTAATGGATCGTTTGGTGTAGGCATTAATAGCTATCTCACCAGACATATGTAGAAGGATCTTAGTTGGAAGATGAGATGCAGGGGCGTATTCTAAGCATCTATTTTCCAAAATCACTTGACTTCACAAATCTAGGTGTTGGTGAATAAGGCGGGCAAGCAATTGTATTTTATTCTAATTTCTGGGAACAGATTTTGATGTGATAACTTCTGCCCTATTTTAGATCAAAATTTGATCTGTTAAGCACTATTTGGGGTAACTTCGTCATAATGCTATGCAAAACATCAAGGAATAAAGTTATACAACCAAGATTATAAACTACCAATTGAGAAGGATCTTGGTCTCTAGGACAAGTAAGTTTTAACAAAATCAACATTACTTTCCTGAGAGTTGGTCTTTAATATTTAGCCACTTTCTTTTGGTGAACAATAGGAGTCTGGTCAGGTATAGATTTTTCATTTCAGTTTTGAGTGACATCAGCTATGAGGAAAACCTTATGCACATTCTATATTGACATTGTTTTTTTATAAGAAGCATTAACCTGTCACTATCAGCCTGATCACATCATACATACTCCTGCCTACCTGTTGAATCATCCAGTGGTATATGCTTATTTACTTGGATTTCAGTGGTATCACATATTACTTGACATGTGTTCCATTTTATTTTTATTTCAAGGCTGAGTATTTTCCTAGGATTTTCAAGTTCTTGCTCCTAGCTTGCATGTGCAATTTCATAGAGGAAGTCTCGTTCTATAGATTTCTTGTTAATTCGATCCTTGTAATATGGTAGCTTGCTTTTACCTTTTTGATCTGAAATTACAGAGATTGCATTTTAGTGATGAAAAACTGTAAGTTTTTAACCGCTGCATTACTAAATAGGCTTAATCTATGCAACATTTTGTGTCTTCAATGACTACCAACAATGTATTCAATGTATTCAGCAGGTATACCAGGGAAATAGAAACTAAGAACAGAGCTTCTAACATGCATACAGTAACACTGAAATTTGAGATTATGGTGACAGAAGGAACAATGCCTGCATTCAATATTCTGCTATCAATGAAATGATAATGAACTCACAAAATACAGAATGCACACATTAACGCAAGGGTTTATCATTTATGTGGAGAAAACCCTCTTGGGATGTACAAATTCCACTTCCAAACAAATACTTGGTTTTATTGAAGGCCATTAATGGTTACAGATCTCTCTGTCTCAGATTCATTGCATTTGGTTACCATGTCTGCATATAGATGGTTTTGAGTCTCCTACAACATTTGTCTGTGAAGTCCCTTTCTGTTTTTCTTTTTTAGCTGGAAGAAGAATGGCCTCTTCTTTCCCTTGGCCAGGAAAGTTGTTGGCCAAATGCCCATTCATTGGCTAGGTAGTTATGAAAATGTGGTGCTAAAATGCCTTGTTGACTGGGCTTATTCTGCCAATGCATTTGGAGCGGGCCATGTTGACTGTTGGATTCTTCTAGCTAGATATGTTACAGATCATACCTCCTCAATTTGAACGCTTTTGGTTCCACAAAATTTCAATTGAGTTTGGTGGTAGTTGCATTCCATGCTCCAATTCTCTCTGGAGAAAAAACACCGTTGCAAGACACATTCCATGCTCAGCCTCTCTTTGGAGGAAAACCAGTATTTGAAGATTATTCTCTTCCTAGGCTTGCCTTTCACTTTAGGTATCACATTGTATCATGAGAAAGTTTTTGTTTGCATCCTATTTTGAAAGAAACTCCATGGAGTACTTGAGCCCTGCATTTGTCTAATTGCTTGGAAAGCCCAAAAGTAGAGCTGTTACAAGTATCTTGCAAATTATTTGAGCATCTTTGTAGTCAAGATATAACTTAGGAAATCATTTGAGCAGACATGATGCATGCAATGTTGAAATCTTGATAAAAGACATGCACACATTTTGCAGGAACTATAATTATTAAGCATAATAAGATCCATACATGCAAGCTGGGTAAGGGCACATTCTCTAAATAAAACAAAACATAAGGTTAAAGTATATTTGATAAGATTTTTTTGGAAAGAACACTGCTTATATTACACAAATTATATGAAAAAGGAGGACAATATGTAAAAGAGCAGGGCCAAATAAATTAAAGCCAAATATGTAAAAGAGCAGGGGCTTAAAATGATTATGTACTGCTTATATTAGACTTTGCTTATATTGAACACTATATTAGAGATCTAGCTGTTGAGTGTGTTGTGCGGGTCACAAGGGTTGAATGTTTAGATATCACTAGAGTTCAGAGTTGAGGGACGAGTCACATATATCCAAATACATTCTCAGATCAAAAGGTGGTTCTCAGGATTATCTGCATTGGTGTCTTCCAGGAGTGCCTGATACATGGAATGAGCTCCTCTTTGCTCAGTTGTTGTTTCCACAACCAAAGAAGCCAGCAGCACAAACCTGATGTGGCGACACTGTGTTACTTTTTATTGGCCATTGCACAGGACTCCACTGATAGTTTATGGAAGGCAGTTAATAACTGGTTCCAACATGAACAGATCATGAATTGGAGGTTAATTGTAATAGAGCATAGTAAGTAAATTCACATTTCTTTGTGTCCTATTGCCTATTTGGCTATAGCCTATCATTCTTTTATTCCTAGAAGAAAGCATGACAAGGACTAGCAGCAGATATCTTGTTGCAGTTGCCATGCTTTTCAAAGATTTTCCACCAAAACAGTTGGAAAATGCATCCTTGTAATTTTCCTACTAGAAGAAAAGGCAAGTTATTCATTGTGGCATAATGAGTCACTATTTTGTTTAATTATCATTGTTTATCCTACTAAAAAGTTGGTTCCAGAGTCATTTTTCCTAGTTTTTATTTTTAATGTGATTCACTATGCTGCCGCAGGTAGGCTTGTACTTTTCTCATGTAAAATTGGATTCATGTACTTTTTGCCAGTCCCATTGGCCATTTTCTGTCAGTGGATATCTAAATATTAAATTTAAATAAAAATCCATGGATTTCAAATAGTCTTTTATGATTGAAATTAACATTGCAGAAATAGTGCAAGCCATGTTTCAAGAAATAAATGGATCTTCAGATACAAGGATCATTATATCTTGTCTACTATCACCACCATAAACTTCTATGTGAATAGAGAAAGTTATTTATAAATGCCTGTTTTTTTGTTTTGTTTTGGATATCTTGGTGTTGATTTCTCATCCTATCTTGCGACTATAAAGTGGGTATGCTGTCTCCCATTATAGTGCCCTGATTTAGACCGATTGTGTGCTATTAGGTTATTTTGAATCTTGGCAAATGCTTCATTTTATCATGTTCCTTTCATTTACTAGTCTTTGATTGCACATAGGTCATTTGCCAATTTAATTGTGTGATGTGCACATATATCCTATTGAAGACCTTTATGCATCATTTTCCTATTTTGGATAGGTCGGTATTGAACACTGCTGCTGTCAACAAAAATAAGTAAACTTGCTTCCCCACAAAAAAACTAAATTCTCAGTATCATTATAGATCCGGTGGCTGCTAACTGAAAGTGTTAAATGCCCACTGAAATTGGCTACTAACTAAACACTAACTGAAGTTTTAAGTGCTCAGAACCTAAAACTAGAACTTAAACTCAACTTCTGCATGGTTTGTTTAAAGATGGGTAAAAGACAAGGTTTATGTTTTGACTACGCTCCTTTTGCATGCTACACTAGCCAATGTGCCCCCTTCTTTTGCAATATACTCTAGAGTCTATCCATATATAAGAAGTGTTCTGCACATGTTGTTTATGAACAACATAACAAGTGTTTCTATCCTTTGCATGTACATCGACCTTGAAACCCTGTGCACCTTTGCTGCTGTGACTCAGGCCCAGGCAAGGAATATATTCACAGAAATTAACTTAATGCAACATGCCTTCTCTCTTTCAATATTGACAACAAATTCCTCAGCGCTGCTCACCTATCTTCACAGCTTCGAAACAAAGGAAGAAACACTAGTTTTAGCTGGTTTGTTCACTAAAATTTTGACTACATATTCTTCACGGGACGGAGCATTACAGCCCATCCGTTGAGTGTTACTGTCTCTCCTTGAAAAAGTAACAATGCCATTATTTACTGATGCAAAGTATGTTAGCTACCCTATTATTTGGATCTCCTACTCATTGCTATCATACTGTCTCTTCAACATACCCAAATAAGCTTCCCATGGAACATACTTCCCAGTGAGTGTATACTACATAGGTATCCCATACTAGGATTCTCCAACCACCAAAAAGTCTTGGAACAACAGCCATACGTCTGGTGTTTTCTTTTTTACAAATCTAACCAGGAAAACCCCTGTTCCACAACTCAATTATGTTGTTCTGTCTTTTTTATAAAATTTTACCATCTCTATTTGCTAGCCTTGTTTCTGCCTTGAAATCTCAAATTATGTGGCCCTTAGATTGTAGCTTACCCCCAAAATCTGCTTCAGAATCAGTTCCAAAGGCTGCCATAACGTGTCAAATAATCAGCTCTCTTCTACTGGTAATATCCATATCAAGAGTCCATAAATTTAAATGTGCAGAATTTTCTGTCACTCCATGAAAAGTGATATAAACAAAGATCCACGTGCAAAAAATCCCAAGAGTTGTAATAAGGGACACAAGATCTGGAAGATATCTTTATTTGGTGACACAACCCACACCTTCACGATAGCAGCTACTCTGTTTACATCCTGTTCTCAATCATATCAGCAGGTTCTGCACCTGGAAACTTGGCAACATTAACTGACATGACCTTTAAAGTTAACTTAAAATATTGGAGTTCCCAGACTATCATATCAGGAGTAAGCATGCAATTTCTTTTGTAATAAGGATATAAAATATGCTTGAATGGTGGACCACCCTATTTGAACCACTGTTATGTGTGATGGACACAATTCTAAGAGTTCAAGCCTAGTTGAAAGGGATTTGAGGATAGAGAGTACACATTATTCATTGCCATCAGCATGCTCTAAAGTGCTATAATGTAAAACATTAGATGGTAGTATGCTCTGTTCATTGTATTTGTCCCAATCTATTAGCATCGGCCTATCATTTGCAAGCTTAAAACCTGAACTATTTAAATTTTTATCCAATGTGTATGGAATATCCTCGGTCTTGTTTGTTTTAACGAGTGAAGGACCTACTGAAAAATTCAAAAATCCCCATCAGTGGATGGTTCATAGATTTCTAGACAAGATTTTGATTCATAACTAGCCCTTTTCTATGCACGGCCTTCTTAGCAAGAAGATGAACAAATCTTTTAGCATTCATTTCTCTGACCCGTACAATATCCCTGGAGGCAGATTATGTGTTAACAGTTAGCAAGAAGATACCTTTCTGCAAATCATTCTATTGTCATGTTCTATGCTTGAGGTAATATTGCATAGGGAGAATATATTTGAATAAGCTATATAATGTTTGGAAGGTTAGTGCCCCAATGGTACCAGAGTTTGCATGACTATTTTAACACTTGCATCTGGACTTATGCACACATTATATCCAATGAAGATAGCACAGAGGCTGCATTTTCTCCTTTATCCCATTGATTCATGATCTGGTTAATGGGAGACCCATCCCCCTTAAAAACCAATGTTGGGACCATTAAGAGTTCCCTCTTGCTATAGTCAGGGTTGGGGAATGTTTCTCATTAGCTTACCTTTGACAAAAAATATACCAACAAATAGCATACAAAATTGAATGATGGAGTTGGGAAAGGAAAGTGTGGTTCCATTCCATACTCATCATGGAGTTCAAATGCACAATAGTGTTCTGTGCTATGAAATATGGATTATGAAGATTTGTTTCATGGTGTAAACTATTGGAATCTAATATTTCATAGTATCTGAAGGTGAAGTCACTTTCAGAAGTCCAAGAATTCCTTGGAATAAGGATCCAAATGGTCACATATTATTGTATTTATATGTGTTTCTTAATGAAGTATAGTGTGTGTTTACTCCAATTATCATTGGCTATATGTATATGGTGGCATTGTGTGTTTGGCTGTGTGATTTAGAAAATACCCCTGTTTTTGCAATGGGTAGTCTAATAGTGGTATCAAAGCATTCTTGATCCTTGTGTCCAGTGGTCAAAATTCTACCAAGTATACTCTCTCTGCACTGAATAATTGATTTCTTGCTAGATATCTCCTCTAGTGGGTGTATATTTCACCTCCATCCATTACGAAGCCCCCTCGGCCACATCTCATCCATGACCTATGTATACTCTCAAGTACTCTATGTTGAACCACTTCGAAAGTAGATCCCAGTTTCACTTTTCTCTCCTTGTTCATATACTCTAGTGGTGTAGGATATTACATGAAGAATGTGAGAAATTATCTCTATGTCTATGTTTTGCAATCATGACCTCACCTCACTAGTACCTTCCCCTGTGTATTGAGTTCTTGTATTATAATATACTCATGAAAACTGGTTTGGTTCCTACATGGAAGGTTCTTGGAGGAATGATGAAATATTCTAGTGACATATCGAATGCCTAGAGATGAAATTCAAAGTAATGTGTTGAGAATTGCTAATCCATTGTTTGCGTTATTTGGCATCCTTCAACTAGTCACTGCTCTCTTTTGCCTAGTTCCCACTTCATATCACAATTTATGCTTTGAAACATTTGATGCTGCAAGAGCTCATAGATGAGCAATATGCATGCCAATGATCTGGCATTTGTATTTTTTTTTAAACACTTATAGCTGTTGGTTAAGCGACGGCCTGTAGGTGATTTTTTTTTTAAAAATCAATACCGTCGCTTAACTGACGCTTACATTGTCGGATAACCAACGGCCATGCTGTAGAAGCAACGGCCTGTAAGTGTAGTTTTTTTGAAAAAAAAATCTCCATCGTCGCTTAACCGATGCTTACGTTATCGTATAACCGACGGCCATGCTGTAGAAGCGACAACCTATAAGTGTAGTTTTTTTGAAAAAAAAATTCTCCACCATCACTTAACCGACGCTTACGTTGTCGGATAACCGATGATTTACATTTAACCAACGGTAAACTGAACGGTCGCTTGACCGACAGATTGGAAAGATGTCGGATAACCGACAAAAATACACCAACGCTTCAAAAAAATCATAGTGTCGTACATGCAACAGGGAAGTGTCGAAAATCCGACAATACGGCCGTCGGATTTTTGGTCGAAATGTAGTAGTGTAAGATGATTAGGGTGCTTGTTGATTTCAATGTCCTCCCTAAATTTCATGTTAATGTATTGATCCTCAATGGCTAGGATTTTGACAATTTAAATGAAAATGTGGTGTTTAGTATTGTCTGAGTGTTCAACTAGAGTAGATGAATAATATCCGTTGTGTTTAATATAAGTTGCGTGTCCAAGAAACCTGATTTCAAAAAACCAATCAGTTTCACCAACAATTTAGTGAAATTGACCGGCCTTTGAAAATTAGTTTTCTTGAACATGTTGATATTAAACACAACCAATCTCATTTTTCTACTTTGGATGAACACCACTCAGTCAATACTAAACACCACATTTGCGTTGAAGATGGAAAATCCTAGCCAATGAATATTACTACTTTAACAAGCAATTCAGGGAGGTAATTGAAATCGAGAATCAAACTAATTGGAGAATCTCCCTAGCCCTTAGGATTTCCTCTAGGTAAATCCTCCTATTTTTATTTCCTCTCCTAGTTTATCCTTTCTAATTCCAATACACCTTTGGTGTATCTTTACTCTTTCTTTCATATTTTAGTGTTGCTTACTTCCAATGTTGTTCATTGCATTTTTTGTTTTGTTTTTGTTTCTTTCGTCGTACTTTGGTCTCTATTTTTTTGGGGTAGCTATTTTCAAATTCTATCCCTCTTTCTGATTATTTTGTTGTATTTCCTTTTATTATATTGTAATCCCTCTTTTGTTCTTAATTTTAGCGCTTTCATTATTTTGTTGACACTTTGTTCTAAAATTTATTTATGTTTATTACTATTTTCTTATTGTCTTTATTTCTTTATTTTATCTTTCTGCATAACTGTTTGATATTTTTCTTCTTTATATTTTATTTTATGTTATTTTTCTTCTTTAATTTTGTGTGGTCTTTCATAACCTGTTTCATTTGTCACTTTCGTTTCTTGTTTATTTAATTCTAGTTTCTCCTAAGTTTTATATTGTTTTGTTTTTTTATGTTCCCTTTCCTTTTTTTGGCTCTTTTTTTTCTAGGGCCTTGTTCTATCTTTCCCATTTTTATTTTATTCTTCAAGATAAAAAAAAAATCTTCCTATCTCTCAAATCTTGATGATGGACCACCTCAGCTAGGTTCGAATCGCCGATGCCTGTTAAATTATTCGGATCTATATAGAAAACACATTCCAACAAAAAAATTATTTACAATGTTGTTCTACAAACTATCATGTGAAATTTAAAGGCCAAAGAATAATCCTAGCCCATGTGTAACTCAGAGGGAGGCTACTATCACCTCAAGAACACTCTTCTACACTTTAGGCTCTCCAATTCATGGGGGTCACTATCTTAGGATTGTTAAACCCTTGGCTCTAATTTCAATGTGAAGTGAAAGAATATCTTGAGAAGAAGATGTATGGATCGAGTTACAAAGGAAATGTGGATGGAATGCACAAGCCAATGAATTAAAAGTTACACAATCATGAGGAAGTAGAAGAAAAATTTGTGTGCAACAAACGTTGAGAATCACACTTGACAAAAAATGAATGGAAATGGTTCTTTAGCCTATAAATACGAAGGTTGGGTTTAGAACAACAAGAATATGTTCTTTCAAAGACTTGTAAACCAGTTAACAATTAAAAGAAAACGTATACATAATAAAACTAAGAAAAAAAGTTGTGGCTTTACCAACACTGTTGGGAAAAATGTCATAGGTTGAGCAAGCATTATTTCCTTGCATACTGCAACCAAGTAAATATTGCGACTTATGATTAGTAGAACAAGTAATGATAATATCAATCCAAACTCAACAAATAAGAGTGAAATAAAGAGAAGCTAAACTGCCATAAGAAAAGATAATGAGCTAGATTCAAGCATATATATTATCCAATGGTAAAACTTTGATATAGATGTTGTCAACTAGAAAAATGTACCTCCAACGAAATCCAATGACCCCTTTTGGGATGGATCAGTTTCAAATCTTTCAAATTGCATGATAACTAACTTGTAATGATGAGGAGGAACACTTGGTTCTTGAGGAAAAAAGGAAGGCAGATTTGTCATGCCAACTGATGGTAAGGAGTGCGAAAGATGAGCCATGACAACATCCCGACATCCGGAAAAATGTTTGGGAGCAGAAAATTGAGGGCATTTTCAATAGTAAATGTGTCCACTACTTCAACATAACAATCAACAGACTCTGAGCTAGTTAGGTGGAGATTTGAAGAGATATAACCAACAGTTAAATTTCATCCTAAACGATGCATACAACAATGATAGATAAGATAAGATAACATAATTTTATTTATGTCCAACTAATGACAACAAAGTAGGTCAACAGGAATTTCGGTTACAATGATGTTCGTCCTATGCGAGAGTGACAAACGATCCCCTTTTAAAAGAAATACAATGCAGAAAGTAAAAAATGTGCAATGCGAGATGGGATGAAGTATGAGAGAGATCGTGCCTGAGGCCTAACTTCAGTACCTTGGATTTTGACGGAGATGCTCAGGTGGAGAAGATACCAGAGCCAAAAAGACCGAGAAAGGTGTAGTACTCCTAACATCTGAGTTTGAAAGAAGAAAACTGAGAGAAGTTCAATAGTGTCTGCTATCTTGCTATCCTAAAACAACATAACATAATCTAAGGTGCAACATTGTTTGTGACTTTTTTGGGTGGTGTGTAGAAAACTAATCTTAAAGAATGTTACACTTAGAATGTTGCCACATTTTGTATGGGATGCAAAAATGAAAAACACATAAAATAGATATTGTTTTTTCAACATGGAAGAATTAATTTAATATTTATGGTGCTCTGAACCTTTAAAAAATGAGAATTTAATTCAAGCTCATTGTTTTCTCAAAATGAAAGAATTTATTTCATATTGATTTTGTGCTTAACCTTTAAACAGTGATAAGTACCCAGAAAAAGATATAAACTTTACATCAATAACATTTACACTCCAAACACTTATACAATCTCACAAACACTCCAAAAATCTCATACACATTCCTCAACAATAGAGGAGATTCG
>LPNX011066643.1:70642-86136 GCA_001517045.1 Pseudotsuga menziesii | reverse complement strand
AATCCTATTGAAGGAGAATGCTCTGGTTTCTTTAACTGGATGTGAAGCGGTAATCGTTTTGAAGGCATTGAATGCTCTGGTTTCTTTAACAGAATGTGGAATTGGGAGGTCATCCAGAGGCTCCATGAGAAATCATTATCTGGTCCAACAATCAAGACAGCCACGTTTCCAACAGGGCGCAATGAGAGGTCGTCGTGGGAAATATAATTTTAAATTGACACTCACAACCCTGAATCCATAGATGGCCGATAGCGATTAGATGGCCGAATTGGGGACTGATCAAAACGACACTCACAACCCTGAATCCAGAGATTGATTTAGCAGAAGCCTCTTTGAGGAAATGGGTAGTGGTAATCAGACGAAGATTAGAGATCTATACTCGCAAACTCCTCCTTGTTTTACTTTGCCTCCACCAGGTTTCACAGGTCTTCGGAATTCTATATAGATTATAAAAAAAGTAAGCTAAAAGAAAAAAGTGATCCGATTCATACTTAGTGCTCAATAGAGAAAACGCCCAGGCAAATTCCAGGATTCCACTCCAGCCCATGGAAATATGGAAATATTCTCCTCATTGATCCCGTTGTGAATCTTCTCAACACCCAACACAAAAAATTCTATAATGATCTCTACAGCTGCGCAGCTTTGCTGGATTCTTGGAAGTGCGTATGCCACTTGAAGAGTACCTAATCCTTTCGAGAAGTGGTACCAAAAGCTTCTTTGCTAAGCCTCTCTCGACATGTGATCGCACATTTCTAACCAAGGTTTGAATTTGAAGCATCGCTGCAACAACAGGCTTCTTGGCCGTTGGAGAAGGTCCAAACTCTATGAACTCTGGGCGCTCAAGATTTTTTTGAGAATGACCCTAAACCGCAGAAATGCTCTCTATGCAGCTTCTCTTGCGATGGTATTTAAAACCCTCACGTCCAAAAGGCCTAAAACCATGGAAACAAAAAGATCAAAAAGCTCATAAACGTGGAAACAAAAAGATCAAAAAGCACCCAAACAGATCCAGTAAAAACCAAGGAAATCTTTTGGCTTTTTGGCAGCAACCTAAAAGAAAGAAACGTTCATATACTCATTTGTGTATTTACTATAATTTTTTCAAATTTTTTTTGATCGTTTTGCATTTAATTTATTTTAATATTGTTGTATTTTTAGTTGATTTATATTGTATGTTTGTAGTTGATACATTGTTACTTTAATTGTAATGTATATAAATGTCAATATAAATTTTTTGTATGTTTTTTTCTATTTCATATATATGTTAATCAAACATGAGCTCAAAACAATTTTGAATTTGATTTATTAATCTTTATTGTAAGTATGGATTATGGTTTTTTTTTCTTTATTATTTTTAAATACAAATATTATTTCAAAATGTTTAAAGTGTCTCTCAAGTTTTGTTTATTCTTTAATTAATTTATATGAGATTTTTTTCCAAATTCATTGATCTCATTGTATAATATTAAAGATTAAATAAATTGAAAAAAAAAAGTTTCTTCCTAACTCCTTAATCATCCATCTCTATTAGATATTGAACTTTTTTATTTATTTATTTAAAATTATTATGCACCGTTCAAAAATGATTACTAAATTTTTTGGAAACAAAAAAACATATGGTTCACTCAGTCTAACAAGGAAAACAAAATCCCACTAATTAAAAAAATTGTTAATATATTATTGGGAAACCAAAAAAGCAAAAAAAAACATGTTCTTTTCTTCTAAAAATCATAAATGCATATATTTTTAGTTGCATTAAAAAATTATAAAAAAACCCTATTTATTTCTTATTAAATCAATTGATATAAAATTTCTCATGGTGGATCTAGTTCTTTATATCACCCATATCTATTTTGAAGTACACAAAAGCAAAAGATTAGAAATCAGAATTCTAGGACATACAAAGGAACACAACCCTCAAGCTTTAGGAGTCTCCATTCACGAAAGAATAGAGAACAAGTTAGCTATTGGAATAGGTGGATCCAATGTTCAATGGGGTACTAAAAAATAAGAGAGGAATGGAATAAATATATTTCTTATGGTCTTTTTTAGGTGTTTTCTTAATATGCTAGTTCTTTTTAATTTTAATATGCTAGTTCTTTTTAAATTGAGTTTATTTATTATTGATATGTATTGGATTTTTTTCTTCAAAGGAATATGCTAGAGTCTTTGGATTTGTAATTTAAAGCATACCTTTTTTACATTAAACTTTGGTTCTTTAATGATTAATTAACCCATGTTTTTATTTGATTTTGGTTTAAAATGTATATTTATGACTAACAAAAATAAATAAATAATGTTTGTTTTAATTTATTTTATTAGTAATTAACATTTTTATTTTAAATGAACGAAAAAATGTATAATAAAAATGTTACCTAGTCACAAATAAATTAATTACAAATAAATTATAATAAAAGTGGATCTTCCCCCCATTGATAGCATTGTTGTGACTAGGTACTTGAAGCGTTGAGAGGGATCAAATCTCCCGAGGTGCAAACCTCTCCTCGAATAGCTCCTTACGTGCAATACCTGAGAAGAGGTTTCCACCTCAGGAGATTTGATCCCTCTCAGCGCTTGATAGAGCCTAGGATTTGGATCTAGGCCGATTCCAGTCGTGGGTGGTGACACAAAACTGGAGTTTGATCAGCATTGAATGGAACGGGTTAAGTTCAAAACATAGATACAATTCTCAATGAAATAAAATAAATGAAAATACGATTCATCATGATAAATCCTAAGTGGATGCAGGAAGGCTTGTGTAACCAAATCGAGTAGGGAGAAAACAATGTACATGTGCTTGCTAGGTTAATAATGCTTTCATCCTAACCACATAGTAGAAGAATTGGTTTCATATTACACAAGAATAGTCCAATGGACATTGTAACACAGAGAAGAATGAGAATTGTTCTTTGGAGTGTGAGACCCAGAACAGACCATCGTTTTTCTCCGAATTCCTGGCCGCATATGGGCTCCATTCCCATGGCCAACCCATATATGACAGAATAACCTCTTATATTGGCGAAACCATGGAAAACTAGCCTCCCGCTAGCTCCAATTAAGTTAAAAAAGAATTTATACACCTGACCTTTTGAGGTAAACATCCTAAAAAGGGATCAATTAAAATAAAAAGCTATTGTCATTAGAGGGATCAAATCCACTCACGGATTAGAGGGATTCATCTACCAATCATTCTCAAGAGTGAAATGTGCAATTAATTTTTTTCAATGTCTTTGTAGGAATTAGAGGGATCAAATCCACTTAGAAATTAGAGAGATTCTCCTACCAATCATTTTCAAGAGTGAAATGTATAATTAATTTTTTTCAATGTTTGTGTAGGAATTAGAGGATTTAGAAGGATTCACCTACTGCTACAATCGAGCAGCTTTTCATTTTCATAGTTCCATAATTTAAAAACCCTTATTTAAAACCTTGCAATACATGGTTTAGGAGGACCTTGCATATGGTTTTAAAACCATGTGCAAGGCCTCCTAAACAACCCATGGTTTTATTGTATATGGTTTAGGAGGCTTGCACATGGTTTTAAAACCATGGGTTGTTTAGGAGGCCTTGCGCATGGTTAGGCCAACATTTTTTTGCAGATAATTAAATTTTTTATTTATTATTATTTCGCTAGGTAAAAATCATGCATATTTTCAACTGAACATAAATAGTACACCTTGTAAATAGCACACCCTGTAAATAATAAGCTATCATTCGAGGAACAAATCCACTCAGGAATTAAAGGGATTCACCTACCAATCATTCTCATGAGTGAAATGTGTAATTAATTTTTTTTCATGTATGTGTAGGAATTAGAGCAATCAAATCCACTCAAGAATTAGATGGATTCACTTACCACTCAAGAATTAGAGAGATTCACCTACCAATCATTCTCAAGAGTGAAATGTGCAATAATTTTTTTCAATGAATGTAGATTCCTCAGCTGGAAGGTGAGCAATAAGATGCTTCATTTTTCTGAGCAATAAGATGCTTCATTTTTCATTTTATTTTTTGATAATAGGTTAGATATTAATATTATGATTTTTTCATTAAAAATTATTTTAAATTAATAATATTTTAAATTTTAATATTGCATTACATAATCTTAATAAAATAAAATAAAAAAATATATTAGACAGTAAATTCATTTTTTAAATCAAATAACTTTAAATCAATATTTATATTATATTTATAATATGATATACTTTTTATTAATTTAAATTATATTAAATAAATGAAATAAAACCAAACATTTTTATAATAAAAATAATAATTTGAACAATTCAAAATTTATAATTTTAACTCACAACCAAACCCCACAAAAATGAAATCTCGTATGATATCATATTAACAAACAAACAACCCAAAGAAGTGTTACAAGATCTCCACCAACTTTACAACATCTTTCTCAAACGTAACAAAATCTCCACCAACTTTATAACATCCTCAATCCTCATAAGATTTCCACCGAAATTACAATATTATTTTTGACGAGCATAATATAGACAAACGTTACAAGATCTCATACTATAATCACAACAATTTAGAATGAAATCTCAAAGCATTGCAGATTGAACCGTTACGTTTGTCATTATCAACGACAATTTGGAATGAAATCGGAGGGCGCGGCATAAGAAAATTCAGTCCAACACTTGCTTTTTCTTAGGCTTCTCGATCCTCGACATAAAACGTTGTTTTTATATGGTACCAATTTTACATTGCTTCATCATTTCAGTGCTCTCTCTCATCCGTGGAGCGCTCCTCCTCTCATGTATGTGGTATTGCCTGCATGTGTCTCTATGGTGTGTGCTTTGTGTGATTATGTCTCGTGGTGTACTTTGTGTTTTGTGTATGTGACTCTCTACGTTGGCTGTGCGTGATGGGGGAGAGAGAATGTTGCAGTAAATCACTCTTGTTTCGGTGGTCGCATGGTGGGCTAAGTATTGCTATTTGTTTTCGTATTCCTTTCATATGTTTTCGGTTGATGTATTAATTTTTGTGATATGTCCGCTGAGACGGGATGGATTTTTGATATTTATTAATAATTTCTGATGATATGTGATGGGATTTTGATAAAAAAACAGGAGTTACTCATGGGTTGGTTCTTGCTCCAGGCATGGATGGCTGGTTGGCTAGTGGTGAAAACAACTGAAGCCGCAACAACAGGGCTGGTTGGTTAGTGTAGAGTAGCTTCTGCGGTTGCCATTGTACCCTCAGGTTTTATTCTGGTTTTTGGTTGAAATGTAGAGTAGAGTAGCTTCTGTGGTTCGTGTCGTATTCGAGCGTTCTGGGTTTTTGGTTGAAATGATGGGCATCTGAAATCACTTCGGCTTTATCTATTAGGGAAATTAAAGGAATGAACATAACTTTGCCCGAATACATATCCTTTAGTCTTTTCGCTGTACGATGCTTCAGTTATCTCTTAAACTTTTTGAAGCACTGTACGATGCTCCAGTTATCTCTTAAACTTGTTGAAGCAGTGCTTGTGCGGTTGGCCTGCGAAACTGACATGACATGATGAGTTAGTGACATGTGTTTTATAGTTGGTACAATCAGCCTCCCCTCAGCGTTCGCCTCGGCCCTGCGGAGCCTCGGAGGTAACTTTCTGCCCAAGTTTTATGTAATATTAGAATGAATTATGCGTTGCAACTTTATCTAATATTACAAAGAATTAATTTTTGAGTATGCTTTTATTTTATTATAGCTATATGTTTTTATGTTAGAATTTTTTTTTAATAGATAATCAATTTTTTAGTATGCTTTTATTATGTCCCCGCCAGAGGGATATATATGAATCGGTCAGATGCATTAATTTTGAACAATTTGAAAAAAATTCATTTCAAACTACGGTTTTTATATAGTACAGGGTAACTTTTATTTATGGGTTTTTTTAATTATTGATTTTTTTAAATTGTCATTGGTTCTGCTAGGGTGACGTTGGCTTGGATTCCAGTGCCCCAAGACCCCACGACGAAATGATGCCAGCAATTATTATTCCTTACAAACAGAAAATTAGATATCTGCCATTGTTCTACCAGAGGCTCTTGCAGTGCAGCCAATGTTCTCGGGAACCTAAATGGCACTGCAATAGATGGTAGGATACTGACTTTATTCGACCAGCTTCTGCTATGCGGTGCCTATTTGATTTCCTCCTTGTCTTCTTGCTTGTTTCTTCATGCTTCCTCTTGTGATCCTTATTTGATGAAACAGATTTCAAAACAAAGGTAAATTGATTTATCTAAATACAACTGTCATGACAAAATGATCTTAGTTATTAGGAAAGAGGGTTTACTTATTCAATTATTAGGTGAAATGATTGAAATTCAAAGGGGAAAGTAACATTCTGTTGATTTATTCATGATCAATCAGCTGCAGATTTATACAGACTCGCAAAAAAAAAACTCAAACCCGTTATATTTGTGGGTCATTCCTTGGGAGGGGCAGTTGCAGCCCTAGCCACACTATGGGTACTGGAAAAGAGGGTAAGGCAAAGCTCGCCCTTTTGTATAACATTTGGTTGCCCTTTAGTGGGAGATGAAAGACTTGTTGAAGCAGTTGGTCGTGAGAATTGGGGAGGCAACTTTTTGCATGTGGTTTCCCAGCACGATATTGTTCCTCGGATGCTCCTGGCACCGCTTGAGTCCATTACTGAGCCGTTGACTGCTATTCTACCGTATTGGCATGACAAAGTTGCAGATTCTTCTCTTCGAGATGCTTGCAAGACTCTTCTTAAAAAGGTTTTGCAGTATACTGATACAGTGGAAAACTATGGACTTCATTCTTCTAGGGGGTCAGATGGGGTTATAAAGAGAAGCCCATACAAACCTTTTGGCACTTACATGTTTTTCTCAAGCCATGGGGCGGCCTGTATTGACAATTCTGATGCCGTTTTGAAGATGTTTCATTTGACAATGAAGAGCCATGAAAAACCTTTGGATAATATTGTAGAGCAGTGTTTTTTAGAGCATATAGGGTATGATAAGGTTTTGAACCATGTCATACAAACCTCCAAAAGAGGGATTAGATTTGCAAATTCTGATTTTGAATTCTCTTACGACATGGGAATCTCTTTGCAGTTAGAAGCTACTGGTGTTGGAGCTCAGGTAATACTCAATTCTTTTCTAAAAATAAGATGAAAATTACATATAATGTTTGTGTTTTTAGCTAGTTTTTATAATGAACAAGATTGCAAAAGTGATCTCCCCAGTCACACTTGTGCATAGAACAAGATTGCAATATAATGAATTGCAAGTCTGTAATTTTGTTTAGCTTTATTTTCCTGTAGCACTTCTACATTTTATTTTCTTCAGTTAGGCACACTGATTGATTGCTTGAAATGTTGTTGATAACTTTGGCAGAATGATCATGCATAGCTTGCCCTACGAAGAGCTCGAGAAATTGAAAACGAGTATAATACAACTGTCGATAAGTTGGTTGTTGAATTAAGCCAGAGACAAAGTATTATGGTAGAGCTTGAGTGGTATAAAGAGCTTTGTGAGAAGAACGGTGACATTGGATATTATGATACCTTCAAGAACCTAGATCTGAAGGATATCCGTGCTGATCGGCATAGGTTAAATCGTGGGATGTTTTGGGATGACATTATTGAAAAGTGGGAGAATCATGAGTTTCCAAGTGATTTCCAATCCCAAAATAAGTTGATAAATGCTGGCAACACATATAGAAGATTTGTAGAGCCTCTGGATATTGCATATTATTATCGCACCAACAGTAAGGGTAATTATCTTTTAAATGGAAGACCTAATCGTTATAAAGTTCTTCAGAAATGGATGGAAGAGAAATAAAAAACTCGCAGTTCAAGATCTCAAAGGCCACGCACAAAGCCTGCATCCCTCACTCTGGACTCATGTTTTTGGGTATATGTAGAAGAGGCATAGAAAGACCTGGAAAATCTGACACAAGGCCAACCGCAGAGCCTAACAAATCTTGAGATTTTTGAAAAGTATGTGAGAGATATGGAAAACACTAAGAGCATTTCTTCAGATGTTTTCATAGAAGGAAGCAGGTTCATGATGTGGTGCGAAGAATGGAAAGAATATAAGAAAAACAATCCCTGAATGGAGCTCTCCTTTTACGTAAAAAGTTGGAAACCCTGAATTTATTGGAGTGAAAAAGCTGTTTTCTAATAAAATGTTCCAGAAAATGTTGCTTGTTTAGTTTTTGAGATGCAATTTATGTTTCTAATTTTAAGGAAAAGTATCATTTTCCAAGTAGGTTACTTCTTTGAAGAAGAGCACCTTCTTTCAAGTATGCCGTTTGTTTTGATTCTAAGCTGTAATTTCTTTGATGGTAAAACTTACTTTGTTCTTTGAAGAAAAGCACCTTTTTTCAAGTATGTCATTTGTTTTGATTCTGAGCTGTAATTGTTTTTATGGCAAAACTTACTTTGTTGAGATCTTCCGAAGTAAGGGAAAGTATGCAGTTTGTTTTGATTCTGAGCTGTAATTTCTTTGATGGTAAAACTTACTTTGTTGAGATCTTCCAAAGGAATGGATTTATGTAATTGGACCTTTTTTATTTGTAATATAAGTTTTAATGAATATGTCTTATGTTGACAGTTTTAGATAGTCCTTCGAAGCATCCAACACACTTTTTTCCATTTCCCATCATTTGAGGCCGAAATTGCAACTTTCTTGCCATGGAAACCCAATATGATGGATTACAATTCATTTATCTTTGATTGGATATGCTCTATCTCAACTCAATAAAATTTGATGAGAAGATGGCCACACTTTACCTTCCAAATGTAAAGTTAGACAGCAACACAGAGGTGATCCTCAGAAATTTGGTGGCATTCGAAGCTTCAGTTGCACCAGGTGCGATGGTTTTTACACGATATACCGATTTAATGAACGGAATGATCGACGCTGAAGAGGATGTGAAATTGTTGAGACATTGTGGAATTATTTGCAACCACCTAGAAAACCATGGAGAGGTTGCTAGCCTATGGAACAGCATGGGTAAGTGCCTTAAGCTCACAAAGGTTCGATATCTTGACAATGTTATAAAGGATTTGAATGGATACTATAATAGAAAATGGAATGTTGCCGTGGTGGAATTTGTGAATGAACATATATTCAAGTCGTGGCAATTCCTATCTCTGATAGCTGCAACAATACTTTTGGCCTTCACTTGCTTGCAAGTTTTCTGCTCTTTGTATGATTGTAAGAAGTGGGTAGGAAATGTGCAAAACTAAAGGTACACGCTAGAATATTGTCGTTGGTACAAGTATGCTTATCACGCTGAAACCTGCACAGCAATCCAGTCCATGTCTTCCAACTAGCTCAATGCCTTGTTGCGGTTATGACACATCAACACATCAAGATGTCTGTCTAAAAGAACTAGCTAAATACCTTGTTGTTGTTATGACACATCAACACATCAAGATGTCTGTCTATAGTTTTAAAAATTAAAAATTATATTTTATTTCAAATTGATGGACTTTATGTTACATCGTATATATATGTGCACCAACGCATTTCTCACCAAGAAATTTACCAAACAGGTTTTTAATTGATTTATTTGTAACTATATTTTATTTTATAAATGTGATATTATTCATATAATATCATATTTTTCTCCAGTGCGTGAGAGCGATCATGGCACGTTTTGAGAACAGATAACACCTTCATGTGAAGAGATGGAGCAGCTGTGACGGTGGGAGCTTCTGCGAAGATATGCCATTGCGTGTTGGAGCGCTTTAGATCTGGTGTTATATTTTGAGCATGAAATAAGTCGGCAGCAGTTTCTCCATGTGGAGCGTATGAGTAGGTATTTTGATCTAGGGTTGTGGTGTTGAATGCTCCCCTTAAGATAATAATGTCCTAGGGATATATTAAGATTAGGCCCGGGCTTAGAGAAAACGCGATGCCTACTGGACACTCCATACCGAGCACTTATAATAAGCCAACGCAGCATCTAAGATAAGGACCATTATGCGATACAACAGGGCATTAGAAGATCAATGATCCCAGGTCAACCCCAAGCGTTGCTTTCTTTCGAATAGGCAGGGATGCTGGTCTAGGTGCTACGACGACTGTTTAAACTACGGTGGTGCTTTAATGGCAACTAGATCGATTGGTGAAAATGAAACTGTAACGCAGATTCTCTGTGACTTCAGCCTAATTTAGTATTCGGTGGGATTATCAATAGGGTTAACAGAACTCCTTATTGCTTTGCCCTATTGCCTTGATAGATAGGCTTAGATCAGGCTATTGCAAGCCCTGATTTATGCGATTCATTCTGGGCGGTACCGATGAACTCGTGAATTTACAAGCCTCAGTGCATCCACCAATAAAGGCGGTATTGGTAAAGTGCCCTTAGAACCCATATTTTTACTAATGGTATCTAGGATTCCTGTTTATTCATTCTATATGTTGCACTTAGATATGCGTATATCAGCGACATTCTAGCCCCATTTGATCGAGAACACTGTGTACAGTCTTTGGTTTATTTGAGTTTCTGGGTTGTTATATGAATATATAACAAACGAATAGAATGTACATAAACATATAAAGTGAATTGGTAGTGATTAGGTTGATAGTCCAAACCGGAAAAAGAAAAAACTTCCTCAGATCAAACAAGGATACAATTAACACTACCAGATTTTATTTGACAACTAGGATTGATGTAACTCTGTCCATAAGGAGCGTGGAAAGTTGCATAAGTTGATTAATTGGCAAGTTGAATGGCTTGACCCTCTCTAGTATAATCGAAATCAATTATTGGTTTATCTGGAAAATATGTAGTAAAAGATCCATAGTTTCCATAGTAGTAGGACTGCAGTATAGCAATATGTGGCCATATGAAGGATATGTTATTAAATGCAGCTTGAAGCCTTTGGCCTTGGAATCCATTACAGAGCTACCTGGGCAGCGTTGCAGATCCAATCCTACAGTGAGGAAGAGATCTCTGTCTACAGTTTGTGGGACCTTGGCATTTGCTAAGCTTCAGAGACTTGTGGAGAAATCATCTCCAGTCTTAGAATCATTGAAAATAGGAAGGAATGGCATGATGGGCTCTTCATATGATAGAGCTGAATTGTCTTAGTATTCAAGTATAGCTGTTGCCGTAGTGTTATCAAAGGGAACTCCTGATGCTGAGAAGTATGCCTGTGCTAAGATAAAGTATCTGTCCTGCGGTTGATCTGCTGTTAGCATTACATCAGTTGTTTGTCCAGGAGAAAGTAAGATGATGTATGTTTTATGAGAAAATTTCAGGTTTTTTTAAAAGAGAATGGGATTCTAGTTTCGTTGGGTAGATACTATTTGTTGCAATTAATATATATAGTGGGAATTTCACTAGATGGAATGGACACATGCAGTTAGTAACAATGAATATATGAAAGAGTATTGTCTAAGCTTGGGAAGAGATTCTGAAGTTTTTGTATAGTGTGAATCTCGAGATTCATTAAAGAAGTGACCTGCCCAGCTTCGATCGATGCAATTTTGTATTTGTGAGGCTTAAGAAGATTCTTGAAATCTTTCCTTTGTCTCTTATGCTGCCAGGTCCATATGCAGACTAAAATGGTTCCTTCCTTGTTTTGATAATGTTTTTTTAGCTTCAGCTGGCCTTCAACGCTATTGATATGTTGATGTAGGTAAGCACAATCCTATGCAATTTTATTTAGTGTCATTAAATTTCTCTATTCAATTACAAATACATGGATATTTACATCCTGCTTACACATTCCTATGCAATTTTCTTTAGTACCATTAAATTTCTCTATTCAATTGCAAATACATGGATATTTACATCTTGCCATGGATAGATTTGAAAAACATGATGGCTTCAGGATTTTGATTTCTCTATTTATGGTTTGAGTATCAGGATCTTCCCTGTGGCTCTTCGTGCTATAGGGTTTTACCCTTACCTTTCCTCCTTAATGCCCACCACACTGGATACACTGCAGAGGAGACCCCCTTCCACACCTTATTTGTTAGCTTTTAGATATGTAATTATCCCCAATCGGGAAAGCTAGAAACCTGACCCCATATCTCGCATGCACACATGAACTCGTACTTATTAGGTCGGACCAGTGCTTTAATAAATTACTTTAACTTTAGGTATGGAGTGGGCTTAGGCACTTTTCACTTTTTTACCCATGCCTATGTGGGAAACACTTTCTTTATGGAACAAGTTTAAATAAGTTCACATGGAGATGTTTAAATGTCCAAATACTCAAAAAATTTGTCAGATAAATATATGAAGTTGAAAAGAATTCAAATTAGATAAAGATAAAATGTCTTGAAGTGTGTTACTGTTGTTTTTAAGGAATGAAATATTATGTATAAGTATTATTTTATATGAATATTTTGATTTGATAAATTTGTATATGTAAATTATGTGTGTAAATATTAAAAACATATATAATATATTAATTATTTTAATAAGTTTTGACAAATATTATTAGGTGTTGATATCATAACCAAAATTATATGTGCAACTCTAAGGTGAGATGCAATTCCTAAGACTTTAAGTTAATTGTAGGATGTAGACATTTGAGCGATGTGATGTTTAGTGACGAACTTTTGGACTATTCGGGAGGCTACAACTCCGAATATGAGTTGTCATATGGATTTCTTTCCTCCATCTAGATGGATAGTGGTGTTATTACCAAAAACTATATTCATGTATTCGGTTGTCCTTCGGGATCTTAGTCTTGCAAAGCACAATCAAACGAACTCCTTTCCAATGTATGGTTGTGCAATGGCACTGGTAATGGGCCTATGATTGATCCTATCCCCTGGGGTGTAACTTCCTCTTTTAAGGAGGCAAGTACATCTAAAGTACTGAATAGTTATTCTTCTAATGGTTGCTTCCACGTAGACAATAATTCCCTCGTCAACTTTAGAAATATCTTTATGGATCTTGGAGTTGGTTTCATTAGTAGTCTTGATTTGTAATTAAGACCCTATGAAGCTTTATTGTTTTGTGGGAATCTTCGTTAGCAAAGAAAGTGGGTAGGTAATACTCACTCTGTTGTTCTAGAAGACCTCCCTCACCTCGTGTGGCATCTCATAAAAACCCTAATATCATTATGGCTCCCCATAGTCAAGGCGGAGATCGCAACCTTGGCGCCAGGGTGACGAACGTGTTAGTTGACTGGCAGTGGCTTTCAAGGCCCCAAAAGGCATGATAAAAAACCACTCTGCTTCTAGCATTCAGAAGGCACTCAAGGAGGACATGGAAAGACATAATTTCAATTATTTTTCTCCTGCAATTTCTCCCACCTAGAATAAAAGACAAAGTCATGTATAGGTTGATTTGTGCATCTCTGCAATAAATCATTGATTAGTGTACTGCAACAACAATTCACTATTATAGCTCAAAAGGGGTTAAGATTTATTAAGTAGCTTCCTTCCTTGGGTTTAGTGGTGACCTGCAATTCCAATAACTTATCCTTAAATGAAGTTATCCTAGGAATCTTGGCACTATTCAAATCACACACTTAGTTGATCAAGATAATGATGATACATTAATTTTAAAACAAATAAGTCTAAACATTTTACCATTTGGATGCCCAAAAATACTTTCCTTAATTTTTCCTCAACCATTGCCTTACAGTTTCTAGATCGTATGACTAATCCATAACTTTTTTCAAGAGAGTTACATATCATTTACCCTATGAGTGGTGATCATATTATTTTCAACATTTTAGACCTACAAAACCAAACTAACTTCAACAGAATCTCAAGGGAAACAATGACCGATGGGAGTGAAGTAATAATGAAACTCTGCCCAAAAAAACACTAGAAAAATGCAAAGTGTTGTGGTTTTGTGGAAGAAGAAAAAATACAAACAAATTAAATTATAGTACATGTCATTGAGTTTATTTTTTAGTACAAATCGACGTGTGGATATACTGTTAATTTTTGTTGAAAAGATTTAAATGGATGTCGCCCAACCCCAATATATAGAAAATTCCTATGAGACGATATTTCGGGCGATTGAATTCAATGGCTACATTAATCGTGAAGATGGCCATGTCTCTCTGGTCTACATTGTCATCCCAGATTCCCACTGGACCTCATCTTCTCACTCTCAATACTCTAAACACACAATGCATTCCACATTTCTTCAGAAGACTTGATGCAGGAAGCGGTGCTGGCAAACAAAGAAACCCTTACCAACGATGGGAAAAAGGTGATAACGGCGAGTCGAAAATTAAATTATCCATTATTCACTAGAACTATTATTGTTATTTTACCTCACATTTATTTCTAGTCAACTGATTGATGTATTTTAATATCCAGGTTCAAACTAGATCATTGCTTGTGTTGGACATGGTGCGACTTTCCTTCCTTTTATCAACATCACATTTTTTAGAAAATAATTTAAATGTTTACAACCTCGTGTCAAGTCATTAATTTACTACTTGTTTATATTGGATACCTTTAGATTTGATTTCATCTCCTACCCTAGTGAAAAGAGAATTTCCTCCAGGTTATTGGAATGATGATATTATCGATTCTCTAACATCATCTCACAAGGTTAGTAGCCTCATAGGCTGTTTCAATTCAATTGAATGCCCATCTCTGTAGCCTCTCTTCCTTCACTTGTTAAGGAGTGATAATTTTGTTGATATGAGGTAAGCTATTAAGAACGGATAGGCTTTTGCAAGTGCACAAATGAAGGGAGAGATAAACCCTAGCAATCCATACTTGTCACGCCATAATAAGTGGTTGTCCCTTAATTACTTTGAAACCTGGGTTAAGACACCAACTCTTGAGGCAATCTTTGAGGAAATCTTGGATTATTGTACCATCACATATGCAATCTACAATCATATGGTAATCTATCTCCTAAACATTTTCGCACAAATAACATCTACCTAGCCCATCCCAATTCCTTCTTTGCAAATTATCCCTGGTCAACGCTTTATTCTGTAGGAAAAAACACATAAGTATTTTTTCCTTCTCTACGTAATTGAACTTACATACTACTCATTGCCACCAATCTGGTTCAACCATTTGATTCAACACCGTAGAAACAGAAACGGACAAGAAGCGTAGGGAAACATTAATATACAAGATTAAGAATATGTTTAGATCTATGCGCTATGGGGAAATTAATCCATCTGCATATGATACTGCTTGGGTAGAAACGATTCTAGTAGATGATGGCTCGCTCTCACCAACCTCAATTTCTTCAATGGATTCTTCAAAATCAGTTCAAAGATGGTTCTTGTGGTGAAGGACTCTACTTCTTGGCATATGACAAAATACTAGCTACTCTTGCATGTGTGATCACTCTTACTATATGGCGGACTGGGAAGGCACAAGTACAGGAAGGTTTTCTATGTTTTCTATTTAATACATTTTAGATTTGTCAAAGTTCTTTTATTATTATTTTTTAAACATAAATTTAAAATGATGTAAATATTTATATTTTTTTACTTATTAATATTAATCTTTGTGTATGTTGTGGATGTCAGCATTGATTGAATTAGTACATATTGCACTCATTGAATT
>LPNX011066643.1:38023-68403 GCA_001517045.1 Pseudotsuga menziesii | reverse complement strand
ATATATATCGTCAAAGCTGACTATGGGGCCACTCAAATGGGTCTCACCCAAATGGGTTTCACCCTACGACACCAAATGGGCCTCACCCGGATACCCTAGAGGAGCAGCCTCACCCCAAGAGACCCTAGGAATTGAACTCCTTATTTTTGGCCTAGAAATGGCTTGTCAATTGGAGCCCAACCAACTGAGCTAACTACTGGGGTTATCATTGATGATATAGACTAGGTTTCTTTCAAGTTTTATTTCTTCTTTTCTTTCAAGTTCGTCAATAGACAATAGAATGACCTTTTTGAAACCTTGTAGTCCACTACATTTAAACATGATGATGTTGTAGAAAACATGATGATGTTTTACACTAGTTTAAGGCTTTCCTTTGTTGACAAATTTACATACTAGTCAGTCAAGCTTTCTTTCTGTGGTGAATTTACATACAGTTTCCCATAGATCGATAAATCTAGTTAGGTACTACAACCTTTCTAGGGCGGTGTTTGGTTGGTGTGTAGATTCGCAGTGTTTGATTGGTGTGTAGATTTCGATGAGATGAGGTGGGGGAGGAAGTCAAAATGAAGAGTTATTTCATGTGGAGTTTGGGTATGGATGGTGTCTTTGTATAGGTCGCCACCTTATTAAAAGGGGTATGTGCACATGAGGTTGTAGGTTAGATTTCAATCAGGCTTTCTCTTTTTCTACCAATATATATTGTTTTCTAATAGATCAACGTTTTAAGACGTGTTTGGTTGGTGTGCAGATTCCAATGAGATGAAGTGGTGGAGGAAGTCAAACTAAAGAGTTATTTCATGTGGATTTTGGGTATATATGATGTCATTGTATAGGTCACCACCTTATTAAAAGGCTATGTACACCTTATCTATTAATCACAAACAGTGGTGTTTTCCTTTATATCTCACTATTTTATTTTAGTATGAAACAAAAGTATATACTTGAACTCATCTTTGATAAAAAATTTGTGCTTGCATTTGACATTGGAAAATATATAAAAACATGTATACCATAATTTAGCTCCATAAGATATTTATACTATTTATAGTAAAAACAGAAGTATATACTTGAACTCATCTTTGATAAGTTTATTGTGCTTGCATTTGACATTGGAAATATATAAAACCATGTATGCCATAGTTTAGCTTCATAAGATCTTTATACTATTTATAGTAATTATATATGCATGGAAATCACATGAAATCCTTTGCTTGGAGCATACTTTTATCCAGCCATAAAGCTATCATGAAGGATATGTTTAGTATTATAAATAATAAATAAATAATCACCACAAGTTGTACTTCCGACTTGTATTGTTCCCTCAATTATTGAAACTAGCTTCTAGCATGCATTAAATGCCTCACTTTCTTATGGTATTGAATTGTACCAAAAATTTGTTTAGAAAATTAAGAAGACCACAAACTTTTGACTCAACATCCATACTCGCATCCTCGGAACTGCCCCTTATAGTTAATGCCTACAAGTTTTGTAGCTTGAGTTCTACTTTTTGTGTGTAATTGATTCTTTATTTGAGCTTGTGTGGCCATACATAATAGTTTTAACATTATTATTTTGTGCATTGCTCTCAATGCGGTTAACCATGTTTGGAGTCTAGGATTTTTTAGGCCTTAACATAGATTCATACTTTACTTTATGTATCTTGTTTTCTCTCTATGGGAGCCATTTTGGTGTTGCTGCTTTGTATTGACAAGATTGTATTGAACAGTTCCATTGGCTTACTTTTGTGGTCATTTGTTGGATATTTGTATCCGGGCATTCCTTTTTATAATTGCATTCACTAATAACCAAGTATTACATGACGAACTTGTAAACCTGTTGGGAAGGTGTGAACATTGAAAAAAATGGAACCATAATCTTTTATATAAAAACTCTTAAAAAAATTAGAAAGCAAGTCGCGGAACTTTTAAAACCTAAATAGTACAATTTAAATCGATTACTCTCCTACAAGACATTGCTCTGAAGTAGATTCGTGCATTCTACAAAGTGCTCCATGAGATTTTGATTCAAAAATATATGCAGGTTTCATACATATAACAACAATTACTAACTGGCCTTAATCCTCAATGCAATCTTGTAAAAACTCAAACTATTTCTGGGAAATTTAATCCTCGGAATTCTTAATGTTCATCGTATAGTTATTAGCACCATTGTCGATATTGCGTCCTGTTATCACATATATAGTAGTCGGGCTACCATATTCTATTTTTCAAATTCCAGTACACTTTTTTCAGCCAGTTCCCTTACATACGACATGATGAGATGAGCATCTATGATGGATCACTATTTGATGATGGAATATAGTACTTTCCCATGCCAAGACTGAGTCTCGGGATACTCATATTTGAGGACAGATGTAGCCATTTAGCCATTTATAGAGCAATTAGTATTGCCCAGAGTTGCAGCAGCAGTTTCTCAGTGGACAGATGTTGGTTCAGATTGGTTATTTACATGTATATGACTCCGTAGATATTATCTTGTGTTATGGTTATTATTGCTTTTATACTCATTCTTGTGACGTGTATTAACATTTAGTGTCATGATCTGGTGATCATATAAATATGTGGACTTGGTTGTATTGATATTATGTATTTATCTCCCTACTTAGACCTAGAAGTTCCTAACCCATACTCATTGGTTTTGCCCTCCTTAGGGAGAATAGAGGTGATCATTCCCACCATACTTTGGCTTGCTAGTGGTGGTCTCATTTTTCACTATCTCCACCCATCCTCTACCTTCCAGTTATGTTTATATCCCGACCTACTACTTGACTTGTGGCATGGAGGACCTTTCCCCACTATAGCCTCTTTGTTGGATAAGCTTCCCTGTTTATTTGTGTCTCGGTTCTGAGTTGACTAGGTTGTGTTTGCTAAACATGAAACAAATAGCGCTACCATCAATACAATGTATATGGAAATGAAATGATTATCTTGTGAAGAGCCCATTCATGAAAAGAAGCGTTTCTGAACATACATGAATGCAAGGAAAGCCTAATGAAATTGGCTTTGAAGTGTAAATGTGAAATGTGAAATGTAAAACACATGTAACAAGTGTTTTTAAACATGCATGAAGCATGAAGCCTTAATAAATAAAAATCCGTGTAACAAATGCATGGATCAAGGCTATGGAAACTTAAAGTCCCAAAAAGCAATGGTTCTTAAAATTTATATCTAAAGATTGCTAGCCTCACTTGTATTTGATTTGGATTGTGAGCATTTGTCAAGGTGAATAAGCACTTCTGAACATAACTTGCCCATTTGTAAGACATTGGCATCCCTCGTGTTATTGCTTGTATGACATATTGTTGTACAGGAATAAACACCTTATAACCGAAGGTCTGGGGTTACCAACATACTCATAAGACTTGCAGGCAATCAACTTTAGAGTACAGAAATAAAACAAGAGGATAGTATAGACTCACTCGATTCACGACAGTCGATCCTAGCTTTGTCCTCTTCCGCACTGCTTCTCCTCCAAAGCCTTCAGGGATGCTTCTCCTTCACCTGTAAAGAGAAAATCCTCCAAGTGCAAGCTTATACATGTATATAGAATAGGTTAGATAAATCATATATAGAGTGCTTAATCATAAATGTTCATCAAACCATGATACATAAAAGACATTCAAAACACATTTGGAAGAAAGATTCTCTTTATTAACAATAGTGAATGAGTTAAGATTACAACCCAACGCCTGAGACAAGGACTCCTCTGCAACCAAAGGATTCTGATTTCCACTGCTCCAAAGACTTCTGAATAGACACCGACAGCATAACTTTGCTCTCCAAGTATCCTTGATTAATACCCTCCCCAAGGCCTTTATTTATACTTAGTGAAATAAGGAAGTTTCGAGGGTTGAGGAGGTTGAGACAGTTAAGATGGTTATGGTTAAGGGCTTAACAAATCTCAAATAATCGTGATTTATTATTTTTAATGTCAAAGGAAGGTGTACGCGGGTATTAATACTGGCAACCTGTGTATGACACACGAGTTGCTCTAAGGGAATCCTGCGTACAGATCTATACGTGGGTTGCAATTACAAAGAATCACATACAATACGCGACATGCTATAGGAAAATCCGCGTATGTACGCGGGTTGCATATAGGCAAAGGCGCATACGAAAATTGACATATTCGAAGGTAAAAATGGCAAGCTGGATGGATAATGAATGTAGTTCATAACATGCCCATCTATAGTGTTTTCGGCAACCTTCAATCCATAAGTGTCCTTTTGTGTGCCAACATAGGGAATGTCAGGACTCGGACGGAGAAGTGCCATTTGGGTAGATAACAGATGCCCCTTAATGTGTGAGGTCAGAGGGAAGCGA
The DNA here is from genome assembly GCA_001517045.1 of Pseudotsuga menziesii. NCBI lineage: Eukaryota > Viridiplantae > Streptophyta > Pinopsida > Pinales > Pinaceae > Pseudotsuga > Pseudotsuga menziesii. Next base: position 64,060 of record LPNX011066643.1, on the reverse strand, counting down.
TGGCCGAAATACATTATAATCTTTATCTTTGGAGAACTCAGAAATCCAATCGAGCAGAGGTAGTACCTTAAACAAATACATAATAATGTCATATATAAAGTCATATCTGAGGATGCTATGTTCAATATACTGGAACACTAGCTCCTTTACAATATTTGAGTACATCATATTATACGGGTACTAGACCACGTATATTACAAAGGTGGATCGAAGCCACAATATACAATAATGATGAGTCTTCAAAGATCTAGAAGCTGTGTACATAAATGGAACATAATCTTGTGCAACTTAGTCCATAGGTGAGGAACTAAGGTATTCATAAACAATCCCAAAGAACCAGTACAATCCAAGCCATGTGAATAAATGTAGGCTGAAGTTGAACATGGAAAGGATTCAACAGTTTGTCAATCAATAGATGATAATCAACAGCTGAAGCAAAGGAATTCACCAATGATGAAAGTGAATCCTGAGGTACGATCATCAAAACTCTATGTCTTCGTCATCAGGAAGTACTGAAATGAAACCATGCTATGATAAGGAAGGCAATAGATCCTCCAACGGATCATAAGAGTGACTAGGAACTGGGAAAAAGAAGGAAGACACAATAGATAACAGAACAATGATGGGATCAAGATAAAGATCAAACATTGGGTTGAGTCCTTGAATAGTGAGCACGACACAGAGATGACCCAAGGCAGCTTTTAACTCATATATAGAACAACTAGACTTATCTGTCATGTAGGAGACATGATCAGATTCCCCAGGTATAACGGACAAGAGGAGTAAGAAACTCAAAGTAATAGTTGAACGAAAAGTGAACACTGAGACATGGGTATCGAAAAAAACAGAGAGTGCTATGTTCAAGAAGGACATGCTGCCACTACTGAAAACAGGAGAAAACTTCTTCCTTACCTTCCCTGTTAAATTTTAACGAGTCCAGGAAATTCAACTTGGATCCCTCTTCATTTTTTAACAAGCTTGAAGAGAAGGGAAAATAATGCTTGATAGTGTCACTGATTCGTGGATTTAATGAGCCCGAACTAGTACATGCTCAGCTGGTGTTTTCACATTTAGAGAGTCTGAAAACTCCAAAGAAGACTCCAGGGGGGTCCTTTTTCGTCCAATTTAGTCTCTTGAGGCTGGAAATGTATAAAACACACCACAGAAGAACTCTCTTAACTTCCATAGAAGAAAAGGTGAACCTTTTTCGTACTTAGTCAGGGAGGTTCAAAAAAGGTTAAATTACCACCTACCCAACGCTCCTTCCAAAACAACATGAAATAGCTTGAGTTTTACGAGTGTGAAGGAAAGCAAGATCACTCGGAAAGATCCATTTGATTACGATAAATGGGGCTTACAATAATAAACTCGTTGCTTTGTTCTTAAGTGTTTAACGAGCATGACAAAGACACAAAGTACACTCGGAACATTTTTCATATTTAGGTCCAAAGCATGAAAAAGAGAAAACTAAGCTCATACCGGGTGTTCCTTTTCCGTAAATTTAGTCCCTCGGGTCCAGAAAAGTGATAAACCTATGCCTGATAATACTCTTCTCAATTCAAAATAGAAAAGAGAGGGATCCTTTCTCGTATTATTCTGCATGGTCTGAGAAAGAGATAACCTACCACCGATGCGGATGCCCATTCACATATGCTTAACGAGCCTGAACGGACAAGTTAACTCAGCAATCAAGTCTGTGTTAAAGGAGTCAAACCTGGGCCTAAAGAAACTCCATAAGGGCGGGGAGTCCTATAAAGGGATAGCTTGTAAAAAGAGGTTAAAAAAGAAACTCTATTTGGCGTGAAAAATAGCTAAAAGGATACCCCTGTACCTGAAACAGCTTGCTGCATGAATATCAAAGGACAACATAGGTTTTAAAAGAGGATACTCATGAAAAAGGGGCCCTATCCACGAAAGAATAATGGTAAAAACCAGGGAACTAATGGTTTATAATACCATAGTCCGTGGAAAAATGTGATTGCTAAGGTTAAATGTGGATTGAGTATAGATGTAAAAATGCATTGGAAATGTCAAAAGCACCCTATGGGAGCAAAAACACTTTATAATGATGAAAAACCTATTTCAAGGCAAACATAAAAATGGTATTAGTTAAATTAGATTTCAAACTATAGGAAAAAACCCACTTTGAGAAATAAAATTTCTATAAATAGTTCAAAATCAAAACAAAACTCACCATTTTGAATTTTATCCATAAGAAGCAAGTTTTTACCTCTACCTTCATTCGATCGTTGTGAAAAATCTAGTGGATGAAATTCAATTCCGCAAGTCGCAGGTAAGCCTACACCCCGAGCTCTTCAATTTGATCCTAGCAATTATTAGTTTTGAGTCCCAATTTCATTGTTAAAAGCATCCTAAAGCATGTCACGGTGTGTACGCGGGTTCACAGTGTAAAGGCTCGCGTACATGCGTTCTGTACATGGGTTGCCTATAGAGACAGTTGCGTATAGTATGCGACATGTCTAACTAGATAGTCGCATGTACTGCATGAAGGATAAAAAGCTAATTATAGGAAAAAAAAATTGAAATTTTATATGAAATTGATGAATCATAATACTTGTTTTGCTAGGTGTGAAGATGGTGCTGGAATGGAGGGAACGGGAACATGAAACTATGGACCAAGAAGCGCTCCAAAGTGCGCCCACCATACATGCTTTACAAACGAGTGGATTATTAAAGTTCTTTTGCACATCACCCATGCGGTCCAATGTCCGTTTATTGGAGTTCATGATAAACTATTGGGATCATGATTTGGGGATGTTTGACCTACAGGGTGAGACTTTGGAAATTACTTCCGAGGACATATATTTCATTACCAGTCTGTCATGACGAGGAGCATCGGTAAACCTAGAGGGAACCGACAGGGGTGGTGATCCTTTAAGTGTCCAGAACTACATTGATGTGTTTTGCACACCAAGTACCCAGAAGAGAGGGACTTGTGTCCCTATTGCACATATCCATGATTTTACACTACAGGTACTGACGAGCACCATCGTGAGGATTGCAGGATCCTCTTCATTACATTTAGTGACATGAAACCAAATGAGGTTGGTTGTGGATTGTTTGCATGGTGCCCTCTATGATTGGTGTTCAGGAGTTGTCCCCATTATGAAAAGACAACTCTCTGATTGCAAGAGAGGAAGGCAAAATAACTTTGGGTATTCTAGCATGTTGGTTTTTTTCTTTGAGAGAGATTACCAAGGTTGAGCCCCACCATACCCCTACCAGTCCGATCTCCACGTCATCCAAGGCTGAGCAAATGGGGAGACATCTTCCTTCGTCAAGGAGGAGGAGACATAGTGCATAGTGTGTATGATGATGAATTATATATCTGGTGGGAGCGACAGCTACCGGCACTAGAGCATTTTTCATACGTTGGCATGGATTTTCGAGTGATACAGACCTTGTCCTCCCTCCAGGAGGAGCATGGGGAGAGCTAGGTAAAAATTTTATTTTTAATTTTTAACATTTTTATGAATTTTAAAATGATAGATATATACATGTATGTACAAGTCTTAATCCTAAAAACATGTCAAAATGCAGATATTGGACCAGTCCACCCTAAGGGGCATCCACGCATGTTTGTTCGTCCTGTTGTAGGCGAAGACCCAGGGATTATTAGGGTTCTAGAGGGAAAGTTGTTCAGACTGACCCAAAGAGTTCCCACTTTGCGGATAAAGCATATCCCGACTGTCATGTAGGAGTTTATGGTTGGAGTTCCACCAGTCTAGTTACACCTTTTGAGGCGAGTGGCCAGAGTGGTTCTTGTATACATAGATGCTATGGAGGCTATTGAAGCCGAAGAGGCTTAGGAAGCCAAAGTATAGAGAGACCATGGGGACCAAGGTGGTCCAAGTGACCAGGGTGGTCCTGCTTAGATATAGGACATTTTGATGGACTGCGATCCACATTTTTGTATATTTTTGTATATTATACCGTTATGACTGAATCTGAGGATCAGACTCAACCTATCTATGGACAGATACTTTACATATATATATATATATATATATATATATTGTTGTCGATTTATTTACAAGTGTTTTTTATGTGCTTGTTGTATATTTTATGAAATGTGTGTTAGATGCCAATCTAAAATGTAATTAGCATATGCATCAGTCAATGAATTCTGATTTCTTCGAATGTGATTGAATATAATAACTTCAAAATTTCTTTCCAATAACCTAATTTGCATGAACTGACGTAATAGGATAGGATTTCGCACCTGATAAACTCGATTGAGCTAGGAGACCACCAATTGAGAGTCCAGACGAACCTCGAGCTGGGTGATACCACGTGACAAAGCATCCCATAGAAGCTCAATTACAGCCCTATACTCAGCAACATTATTAGAAGCAGGACCTAAGCAAGCGCCTCCTGCGGCAACTAGCTGTCCTGAGGGAGAGTAAATGACCCACGTTGCTGAGGCTAGATTACAAGTGTGGCGACTGGCGCCATCGACGAACCCTATATACCTCTCAGAAGACATTTGCAACAACCAGCAAATGGTATAAAAAACAAAACCGACAACTTAATGTACATAAAAAATACATACAATAAAAATACAAGAAAAAGTGCTAAGGCTAACCATAGTACTTCTTCAGGCAGAGCCCATTTCTAGGGTCAGGCATCTTGTTCCCATCAAAATCAATTAACTCATATGTGCCCTTCTTCAAGACTTTTGACACAACATAAGGTACTAACCACATGGCCTTGAATGTTCCTACCCCCAGGGGTTCTTTGTCTTGGTCCCAAAGCAAGACAAGTTCCCCCTCAGAGAAAACCCGAGGTTTGACCGATTTATCATATTGGGTTTTGACCCTATTCTTATGAGCTTGATTAGCAGTCAGCGCATATCTACCTTGTTCATCAAGGTGTTCTAAATGTACCAGACGTTCCTCAAGCTCTGTCGTATCAGATAACACATGAATAGCTATTTTTAGAGATGGGATTTCACATTCAATCGTGGTAATGGCTTCCACTCCATGAACGAGTTGGAAGAGGGAGAAACCCGTAGCAGTTTTTACGTTAGTTTGCTAGTCCCAAAGAGAAGGGTATAGCATGATGTGCTAGCTAGAATGGGCTACATCAATTGTACATTTAAGGATAGTCTTTAAAGTCTTGTTTACAGCCTCAACCTGACTGTTTTCTTGCGGATAGTACAAAGATGAGTGTTCTTGTCTGAATCCGAGCATAATGGTCAGTTCCGTCATCATGCTATTTTGAAAATGACTGCCATGGTCAGTGACAATCACTTTGGGTATACCAAACCGTGCTATAATCTGATTGAATACAAAGAAAGTTGTTGTTTCCCCATCGGCTTTAAAAGTAGGCATTGTCTCTGCCCATTTCATAAAATAATCAACAGCAACAATAATATATTTATGCCCCCCATCCAAGGCTGGGTTGCATGTCACGTAACCAATCCCCCATTTGGTGAAGGGGCCTACACAGACAACGGGAAACAACGAAGCGGGATGTGACCGCATTTTCCTGGTGTAAAGATGACAAGGATGATAACGCTTCACTGCTTCCACATAATCTTTGAAGATCGTGGGCCAGAAATAACCGGCACGTAGTATCTTCTGGGCCGTTGCTAACCCAAATAAATGACCCCCACACACTCCACTATGGGAATCATTCAAGACAATCTCTACTCCCTCATGGATAAGGCATCGACGCAAAATGGAATCTACCCCCCTTCGATATAATGTATCTCCTATGATGAGGTAGTGCTTAGCATGAAGGCATAATTTACGTCGTTCCTCCTATGAGGAAGCTACAAGGTACTTCAAAGTCTGGAGATATATAAGAATATCCCCATACCAAGGATCAGAGGTTGATATCAAGAAGATATGCTCATCTGGGAATGAGTAATATTCAATGACTACATCTTCTTCACTAGGAAATTCTGCTATAAGCTCACAAAAAACTAAGGACTTCTTAGACTTAGCGGACTTAAAATCCAGGTCAAACTCTTGGAGAATGACTATCCATTTGTTAAAGTTCCCCCAAACTATCTGTCGGGACAAAACATATTGAAACGGATTCACATCTGCCACTACTGTTGTGGCCCTTGGTAAAATGTAGTGACGTAACCTCTGAACAGCATAAACAAGTGCTAAGGCTAATTTCTCAACGTGGGAGTACCTAAGTTTAGGTCTGGCCAAAGCATAGCTAAGATAATAAACGACATGCTCTATGAGATTATCGTCCTCTTGGACTAGCACTGACCCAATGGTCGACTCGGACGCAGCCATATATAATATAAAATCCCTAGAATAATCTGGCGAACGTAGTAAGGGTGCCGACAACAAAGCTTTTTTTAATGCCTCGAAAGCAAGTTGTGCGGTTTCGTCCCATACAAATGGGGTGTCCTGTTTAAGCAGGCGCATGAAACCTTCAGTAATCTTGGCATAATTAACAATAAAACGTCAGAGAAAATTAGACTTCCCTTGCAGGCTTTGAAGTTGCCTGATAGAACGAGGAGGAGGCAGATTTACAATGGCCTCAACTTTTAATGGATCCACCTGGATGCCTCTACTCAAGACAATGAACCCGAGCAATATTCCTGAATCGACACAGAATACACACTTGTGGGGATTCAAGCGGATTTTATAATATCCGCATCTCTCAAATATCAACCGTAAGTGATCTGGATGTTGAATCCTCTTACGAGAATGTGCATGCAGATCATTAAGGTAAGGTTCGACAATGGATTTAATATCATGGAAGGAAAAGTTCATAACCCGTTGAAAGGTTGCCCCAGCATTTTTCAATCCAAGGGGCATTTTCTTGTACGCGAAGGTACCCCAAGGACAAATGAAAGCAATTTTATGTTGGTCTTCCGGTTTTATTTTAATTTGATTGTATCTGGAAAAACCATCCATAAACGAGAACACTTCTCTTCCCGCACAAGCATCTATAATCTGGTCTATACATGGCGTGGGATAGTTGTCCTTAGGACAGGCTTTATTCAGATCTCTAAAGTCAGTACAAACGTGGATAGTCCCTTACTTCTTATCAACAGGAACAGGGTTGGATACCCATTCTGTCAAAGTTATGGGATAGATAAAACCTGTCACATACCCCAATTTTGTAAAATAATGTTAATTGTTTTGATTATATTCCTGAGACATTATGTTAAATTTAATGCTAAGTAGGAATTGATGACTCAGCAGAGTCAACAGAAGTGGAATGTAATTCAGAATATTTTATTATTAATAAATAAATTGTGGAGACAATAGCATGGGAGAGCTGTTAAAAAGAGGTTACTAGTCAAACTGGTGGATGGAACTAGGTGGAGGGAAAAATACAAGTGGAAGCATCCTCAAACACTTCCTAAGTTGCAGGTGGCAACTTCCCTATATTTGGGGTCATGATCCCCCAAGAAAGTGGGATCAGAGCAGGTGGCTTATTAAATGACAACTAACCCAAAAAGACCTAGGCAATCTTTTAAAAGTACCCAATGAAGAGAGCTAAGGCTGCTCATATATTTTCCAGAGAAGATACATTTAGGTGGAATGCTATTCAGGAAATTCATTTGGGGAAAAAGGGAAAACAGTAAGGAAGTTGTTCTGAGAGGATTGCTGCAGTAACTTGGTTTATTACAGCTTGTTAGATGGGAGAACTTACTGATAAGTTCTGGATTAATACTGAGTTTGAAGACTGGTATCTGACTATTGCTGCACCTAGTTCCAGCCAGGGAGACCAGAGCAAGCTCGGGGGTCCTGAGGAGTCATTGCTTGAGCACTCTCCAGGAGTTGGTAGGGAGGAACGGCCTCCCATTGCTGTTGTTTTCCAAGGATCAAGCAGGTTCTGTCATTTAACTCTCTTTGTTTAAATACTGTGAATGGTTGAATGTTAGGTTTGTAGCTTATGATATAAGAGTTAACTGGTTTAGTGATGTAAATGTTTTTAGTTTATTAGTAATGGAATCTTTTGATGAAAAGTAAAGACCCACTGTTTTTTTCCACATCTGGGTTTTACCAGACCGTACTCTAGCACAGGGGTAAATTTAAATAAGAATAGCATGATGAGATTGCAGAGTAGTAGTTTCTTTATCTATTTCAGTAAAGATATTTCATTGACAGTTGTATGAGTTCTTAGTTAAAAACTACTTCCTTGTACTGTATTTTGCTTTCAGTAATTTTATATTGTAAAGAATAAATAGGAGAGCATATTTTAGACTAGATTTATTTCCTATTTTACCATACAGTTCCTTTCTCCCAGATTAGAATAACTTCACTACTCTATGTCTAATAATAAACTGAAAGTAGGAGTAGTTATTTAATGATTAGCTACTACTATCAAATCAATCTGGTCTAGATTTTATGAATGTTTTGTGATGTATTCATTTCATTATTTTCCTTCTTTTTATTGGGACTGAGCTCGAACAAGTTTCTAGAGCTGTTAATCTTTTTATTTAGAATATGAACAAAGGTTAATATTTGTGCTTAGAAGATAAACTCTAGATAGAGTTAATTAAATTCTGGATTTATATAAATAAATATCATAACTAAGAAAACAAATTAATTACAAAAGAACATAGATAGTATAGCATAATTACACAAGAATTAATTAACAAATACTATTTTTGATATACTTATAAAAATAATCTAAGGATATTAATAAAGAGGCTATAGTAATCACAGAGAGATAATATAGTTATTATAATAGTAATAAGGTACTTTATTTATGCAATATAAGAATATTATTACTACTAACATAAGTAGTATTCTTATTACTGTAAGTATATCCCAGAATTATTATACTGTCTGAGCTACAAGTATACTGACAGTACTTAGAAATAATGTAGAAAGAAAGATATAAAAACCCTATATTATTAAAAGGGTATAAACTATATATCAATAATTACAAATTCTTATTAACAAGAAAATCAAATTATAAACCAGGTACAGAAACCCTAATACTAATACTTTTTAACAGTAAACAAATCAAATACATTTTGTACAAGAAGTATACAACAGAAGTACAGGATGCTCTTTTATCGAGCTCAATTACATACTATAAATATAACTAGTAACCCTAATATTGTAGAAGCACATTTCAACTTAGCAGTAATTTAAAAGAAAAAGGAACAGAGTTATTTTCTTTACTGTCAAATAGGGTTAAACCCTATAAAACCCAATTTATACAAGTAAACCAACAACGGTAGAACTAACATTACTCACAGTCATAGTTTTAAATTAAACATAAGTAAGCATTCGAAATTTCAATAATGTAAGCAAGGAAGGAATACAGAAAAGGAAAACAGTAATAATAACTTAGGGTAAAAACCCTATTCATTCAGAATATACAAAAGGAATAACTATAATTTTAAGTGCAATAACATCATCTTGTATACAAACCTGAATTGTCTAAAGTAAAGATTTTAAGAATTATCTTTAGAATAACTCTATAAACTTAAGTTGTCATGGACTTGTTTATGACCTGTTCATCCAGGTGAATGACTACTTTTTCATTTAACACTATACAGTATTAATAGAATAAGTTTGTAACATGATTATAGGAGGGAGGTTTAATACTTATGGTTAAGTAAGAATATTATTTTTACAATTATTCCACCAACACTTATATTATATTTTAGAGAGTATACTAATGGTTGAATTTAAAGAGGTTATAGATTCAACCATGGTAACTATTGTGTTATAATGTCAACCGTTATGGTCTTGCCATATTCATCTAACTTTGAATGCTTACAAGAGGATTTAGCAACTAAACATTTTGATGAATGCATCATTTGGAATAAATGTCCTTAACTTAAAATTTATCACATATGGAGGTGAAGCCATTTAAGAGGCTATCCATCAGACCTAAGATAAGCTTAACTATGTGTTGAATCAGTGGTAATTTAAATAAGACCGGGTGCATCAGCATGAGTATATCCCTGTCAGTGGATAGTTAGAATTTTAGAAGCAGTAATTTGTAAACCCCTTATTCGTACACTGTACGAAGTAAGAGTATTGGTGTCTTCTTAAAACTTAAACTTTTCATTTTCATTTTCTACTTGTAAACAATCTTATTTAAAGATATTTTGACACTGAAAACCTTGATAGATATTAGACAATTCAGTAATCTTAAGAACTATAATTCTACCTCTGCTAGAATGAAGAACAGATAATGGATTACCTCAGTAAGCATTGATATGTGTTTAGCCATTAATGTCTTACTGAACTTTGATTTGCAACCAAACTTGTACTTAAGACTTTAGAAATTTTACTTGCAGCAGCCAATCTTCTTACCTGTAATCTGTAAGGATAGAAGAAACTTTCTACATTAGCTCGAAAGCTAAGTAAGCTGAGTTTTTCATGACAGCCCCACCTTATGTTCACAAAAAGAAACAAGTCAGTAAACTGAAAAGATTTGTTCTATCAATCTATGCAAATAACAGATGAATTCTAATAAGTTGTTAACCTTTATCTAATTAAATGGTTAGTTAACTGCTTTTATGTTAATATTATGTAATTTAAAAATTTTAAATTTTTCGGAAAATTTGGGGTTTTGACAAAACCAGCCTTCAATAGCTTTTCAACTTCAGCCTTCACAGTCGCCGCTTTATGCGGGTTAATAGGTCTTAACCTTTGTCGAACTGGTTTGTCATCAGGATATGTTCGAATTTTTTGTTCAACAATCAATGGATCTATGCCCGGCATCTCCTCATATGACCAGGCAAAGACATCGCGGAATTCCTTAAACAAGGTAGTACAGATAGAAATCTCTTCAGGAGAGCAATTTGCACCTATGTATATGTTTTCCATAACATCAGGATTTACAAAGATGTTAATAGGTATGGTGGCAGAAATATTTTCCATATTCCCCTTGGCAAACATTCCTTCCCTGGGCAAGGGATTGATGGGTGTATCAACATCTTCTAACAGTCTCAAATGAAACTCTTGATTTTCTATTATGCTTAGTTCTGGAAGAAAATAGGATCGATGGTGAAGATCCTCACAAATCTTACCACGCCCACTCATGGCTTCCAAGATGGCTTCATCAGAAGGTAAAATCGTATCTAAACAGTCCGTAGAGTGCAAAGAGTTTTTCTCCCATGCGGGCAAATAGACTTCTTCCAGATCCTCTGAGACTGTGAGAGGATCCGGAATGGGATCAACAGTGGTTTGAGTGATAGCTTGGTAAGCTACTTCCACTACCAATAAGGGCACCTCTAGTTCATGGGGGGAAGGGAGAACCCAAGGATCAGTCCTATCAACAATCGTAGCTATGGACCTCCCCACACTAGTAGAACCAATATAATTAACCAGGGTCGAAAGATAAAATGTGCCCATCAGTGATGCGTACATTCCATCCCCCAAGCTCTGTGCAGCAGGTTTGACCTAATCAACCAATGGCACAGCGGACTCATTAGACTCTAAATGGTCGTTTCGAGTAAAATCAAGTTGGTCAATAGTAACCAACTTTCCCTCATGTGGAAAAACCACTACACAAAAAATGGCCGACGCAATAGCGGACATCGCATAAGTCCAGTTTCTTCCCATAAGCAAATTATAGTCCAAGGGTGCATCAATTACTTCTACTTCAACAGACATTGCTTTCCCTGCCAGCTTAATTTCAAAAGCCGGTAGGATACCATGCGGATGGAAGGACCTTCCATCGAAAGCAGTAAGTAGAGTGTTTGATGGGACCAACTCTGGGGATCTGAGAGCTTTCCAACACATCAAGGACATAACACATGTAACACCTCTAAAGCTGACATTGCACATGGGGTTTGGGCTAGATCTTCAACCATGGAATAGTTTGAAGTAGCCCTAGCATTAGGGTTATGCAAGGTCTTCTTGAAGACACATTTCGGTATCTTCGGCATAGTTTCAGCAGGCTTCTCTATCGTGATAGGGTTAGAAGTTTCACCTACAGCTTTACCCTTCTTAGAAGTCTCTTTCTCATATTTTTTATTCCTCGTCTGTAACAAAGTTGAAGATCGAACCATCTTGATATAGTTTGGGTCAGTGGAATTTTGAGTGCCCCCTGCTACATTAGAAGCCAAAGCAGAGTTTTGTCCTTGGGGAAAAGGATCCTTTAGGAAAGCCGATTTTTGAGCTTTAAGCAGATTCTGGGCTTGTTCCATAAGGGGAAAAAAGTGATTAAGGTGGTCCTCGTGGCACAACTAGGCCCTAGAAAAAAAAGAGCCAAAAAAACGAAAGGGAACATAAAAAAACAAAACAATATAAAACTTAAAAGAAACTACTAATAATATAAAGAAACTAGAGCATTTGCCTTCAATCGGATTATCGAAGATGGAGAGAATTGGGCATTGAATCAATATGTCGAAGATGGAAAGAATTGGGTATTGAATCAAGTCATGCCTGATTTGTTTTTCTTTTCTTTGCTTGGTTATTGTCTTCCTGCCTGGTTATGCTCTCAGCGGCAATACGATAGACCCGATCGAAAAGATTGAATGCGTAAGAGAGTCCCGCTTACTGTGTGAGAGTTTCGATGGCAAAGAATACTTAGTATTTGCCACTTTTTTACGACACTTTTCTGCTTAGTGTGACACTTTTGACGACCTAGAGTGTGTGTGACACTTTTGATGACCTAGAGAGTATTTGTGAGGGATTTGTCTGCTCTCTTCTCTTCTTTATTTATCTGAATAAATGTCAAAATTAATGGCTTAAATAACAATTTTGCCTTAAAGTATTAATGGCCTAAATAACTACGAATATTGAAAATAATTTAATTTAGAGTCATTGTCTTCTCAACTTAGACGAATTAATTTAAGATTTATGGTGCTCTTAATCTAGTGGGATGGCAATTTAATTCAACCTTTAAAAACTGAGAAGTGAGATGGCAATTTAATTCACACTCATTGTTTTCTCAAAATGAAAGAATTTATTTAATATTGATTGTGGGCTTAACCTTTAAAAATTGAGAAATCCTTAAAATGTGTACCTATATGATTGGAGATTATGTGCTAGGTACTTCCCTTCGTGGAAATGTTTGAATGCATTGCTTATTCCAACAAAAAAAGGTTTTTTGCCTTTCGTTCGTGGCAATGTTTGCATGGATCACTTAATCCAAGAAAACAAGTTTTTCATCTTTCGTTTCGATTAATACACAATCTCTCGCTAATTTACAAAATAAATACCTAGAACACACATAAAAGTTACATCAAAGGCTGGAATAAAATGCATTTGAAAGATCTAAGTAATATCACCAGCGTTCACTTCACAAAAAGAAACTAAGACAAATCATCAATATTTATATAGTAACCATAAATATCACATATCTCTCGAGTCAAAAAAGGAACAAACTATTTAAGAAATCAATAACTACCCCATATGTTGTTGCAAGATCCTAAGCCATTAGATCTATCCTAAGCCATTAGATCTCATCATGGAGTCAATCCAAGGCTTTAAGATCCGGAAGTCGAACAATGCTTTAAGATCTCGCAAGAAAATCATTCAATACTTTACTATAAGATTCTTATTTAGGCCATTAATAATGAAATTTATTCACACAAACAAAGAAAATAATAGAGCAGACTCTCTCACAAACACTCTCCTACCCATTCCTAAGAATAGAGAAGACTCGCAAACATTCTTGGCCATCAAAAATCTCACCCAGTAAGAATTACACAGTAAGAAGGAATCTCATTCACATCAATATTTATTAATAATCCATGCCATGGAAGCCACTTGAAGGACCTTGGCTTTAAAACTTTTGTAATTTATTAGCAGACTCTTACCATGGCCAAGCCATGGCAGCTTTTCAATAAAGCTAGAGGCATCTCAATATTTTTGATGGGGCCTATTTTATAGTGGCTGAAACCATTGAAGGAAACTAACCAAGAAAAAAAGAAAGCTGGAAATCATGCTACGTACCAGGAAATTATAAATAAGTTGCATGAGTTTATTCAATAACTAATTCTTTCCATCTTTGATATTTTGATTCAATGTCCAATTCTCTCCATCTTCGATAATCCTTCAATAGAATGCTCGGGTTTCTTTAATTCAATCTGAAGCGGTAATCATTTTGAAGGCATTGAATGCTCTAGTTTCTTTAATCGAATGGGTAAACATAGAGGTCACCGAGAGGCTCTAGGAGAAAGCATTATCCGTAAGGTCCTTGTGGGAAGAATAATCTTAAATCCTCCCATGGTCAAGTTGGGACTCATCAAATCGACACTGACAACCCTGAATCCATAGATTGATTTAGCATAAGCCCCTCTGGAAAATGGATAGTCGTACTCTCATGAATTTTTTTTGACATTAGATCTATATTCTAAAAATCCTCCTTGTTTTACTTCACCTCCACCTGGTTTCAAAGGAATATAAATCCTCCTTGTTTTACTTCATCTCCACCTGGTTTCAAAGGTCTTTAGGATTAAAATAAATCATAAAATAAAACTAAAACTAAGATAAGAAAAGTGATTTGATCCATAGTTATGCTCAATATCAGAAACACCCCTACAACCTCCAGGAATCCACTCCAGCTAATGTGGAAATATTCTCCTCGTTGATCTCATGGAAACAACAAATTCCATGATACCAAAAGATTCTTTGGTAAGCCTCTCGACCTGTAATAACACATTTTCCCAATTATTCTTCATCGTCAATCATCCATAAACCATAAACCAAGGTTTGAACTTTGAAGCAGCGCTACAACAACATGCTTCTTGGCAGTTGGAGAAGGTCCTATCATTGGAATTCGATGAAAATATAATAGTGAAGGGCTCTCTAAACATTATGAATGTTGATCTTTCTAAAATTGAAAGGACTACCATAAACATTAAAAACTCTGGACGCTGAATATTTTCTTGGAATAACGACGCTAAACATCATAAACGCTCTCCATCTAGCTTACCCATCGTACGGTTGCCATTTTATTTAAAACCCTCACGTCACCTCTAAAAAAGACCACAAACATGGAAGCAAAAAGATGAAAAAGCACCCAAACATGATCAAGCAAAATGCAAGGAAATCTTTTGGAGCAAGCCAAAAGCAAGGAAACCTGTAAGGAAAGAAACGTGCAAGGAAAACAGCTACTAAATGCATGATTATATAGTGATTTATGCATTTATTATAAACATTTCTTAGTTTTTTTAAGATCATTTTGTTTTTAATTTGTTTTAGTACTGTTGTATTTTATGTATTTATTATAAAAAAAATTGATAATTTTGTTTTTAATTTATTTTAGTATTGTTGTATTTTTAGTTGATTTATATTGTAAATTTGTAGTTGGTGATAGATTCTTAGTGTAATTGTAATGCATATAAATATTAATATAATTTTTTTATGTTTTTTTTGTTTTATATATTTGTTAATTGTGTTGAAGAATGTAATCTCACATATAGTTAATTAGTTGGTTAGGTGACTTATGGTAGTTTCAGACTATGGTATTCATCGATCTTATTGTTATTCTGTATTTCCTATTTATACTCAGTATAATAATCAGATGGCAATCAATGTTTCCATAGTGTTGCTGTATGCTTCATTGTTTCTTTTACATGGTATCAGAGCTTACGACTTGATCCAATGGTAAGGATTTTCTGTGGTTTTTTGTTTCCCAGATTTGAACTTGATTTGAACTTGGGTTTCCTTTTCCCTAACCCTAAAAAAAAAGTGGATAGTGTTTTTTTCCAGATTGAAAATTCCAAATCTCATCCGTTGTTTTTAGGCCATCGGTCCTTTTCAGGAAGAGCGTTCGGAAAATAGACCACCGCTCTCATTGTACACGTAAAAATGCGTGTATGGTTTTCATACATTAATACAAAACTAAATTAAACAAGGAAAATAAAATATAAATAAGGACAAAATTGAAACGATTAAAGAATAAAGTTAAAACAAAGAATAAAGACAACAAGGAAATAATAATAAATATAAAGAAAATTTTGAATAAACTAAAATAAAATAATGAAAAGACCAAAAATTCAAGTTAGAAAGAAAAATAACTAATAAAGCAAACAATCTAATTAGACATCACAAAAAGACCAAAATGAAACAAAAAGAACAACAAAGAAGAGAGAAATAAAGAAGGAAAAACTAGGAGAAGATTAAAAAATGAAGAAAAGAACAAGGATATGGGGCAACATGAATTATGAGCAAGAAAAAACTAAGAGAAAAAACATGAATAGGAGTTACCTAGAGACAAGCCTATTGATATTATAGGAGTTAGTTATTGTAGATCTTCAATCCATCATCTCTCTTAAGATTATTAGGGTGCTTGTTGATTTCAATGTCCTCCCTAAATTTCATTAATCCTCATTGGCTAGGATTTTGACAATTTAAATGAAAATGTGGTGTTTAGTATTGTCTAAGTGTTCAACCAGAGTAGATGAATAATATCCGTTGTGTTTAATATAAGTTGCATGTCCAAGAAACCTGATTTCAAAAAAACCAATCAGTTTCACCAACGATTTAGTGAAATTGACCGGCCTTTGAAAAATAGTTTTCTTGAACATGTTGTTGATATTAAACATAACCAATCTCATTTTTATACTTTGGATGAACACCACTCAGTCAATTCTAAACACTACATTTGCGTTGAAGATGGAAAATCCTAACCAATGAAGATTACTACTTTAACAAGCAATTCAGAAAGGTAATTGAAATCGAGAATCAAACTAATTGGAGACTCTCCCTAGCCCTTAGCATTTCCTCTAGGTAACTCCTCCTATTTTTTTTCCTCTCCTAGTTTATCCCTTCTAATTCCAATACACGTTTCGCTGTATCTTTACTCTTTCTTTCATATTTTACTATTGCTTACTTCCAATGTTGTTCATTGTATTTTTTGTTTTGTTTTTGTTTCTTTCATCGTACTTTGGTCTTTATTTTTTTGGGGTAGCTATTTTGAAATTCTATCCCTCTTTGTTATTACTTTGTTGTGTTTCCTTTGATTATATTGTAATCCCTCTTTTCTTCTTAATTTTAGTGCTTTCATTATTTTGTTGACACTTTGTTCTAAAATTTATTTATGTTTATTACTATTTTCTTATTGTCTTTATTTCTTTATTTTATCTTTCTGCATAACTGTTTCGATATTTTTCTTCTTTATATTTTAGTTTATGTTATTTTTCTTCCTTAATTTTGTGTGGTGTTTCATAACCTGTTTCATTTGTCACTTTCGTTTCTTCCTTATTTAATTCTAGTTTCTCCTAAGTTTTATATTGTTTTGTTTTTTTATGTTCCCTTTCCTTTTTTGGCTCTTTTTTTTCTAATGTCTAGTTTTATCTTTCCCATTTTTATTTTATTGTTGAAGATAAAAAATATCTCCCTATCTCTCAAATCTTGATGATGGACCACCTCAACTAGGTCCGAATCGTCGATGCTTGTTAAATTATTCAGATCTATCTAGAAAACACATTCCAACAAAAAAAAAAATTACAATGTTGTTCTACAAACTATCATGTGAAATTTAAAGGCCAAAGAATAATCCTAGCCCATGTGTAACTGAGAGGGAGGCTACTATCACCTCAACAACACTCTTCTACACTTTAGGCTCTCCAATTCATGGGGGGTCACTATCTTAGGATTGTTAAACCCTTGGCTCTAATTTCAATGTGAAGTGAAAGAATATCTTGAGAAGAAGATGTATGGATTGAGTTACAAAGGAAATGTGGATGGAATGCACAAGCCAATGAATTAAAGGTTACACAATCATGAGGAAGTAGAAGAAAAATTTGTGTGCAACAGACGTTGAGAATCACACTTGACAAAAAATGAATGGAAATGGGTCTTTAGCCTATAAATATGAAGGTTGGGTTTAGAACAACAAGAATATGTTCTTTTAAAGAGTTGTAAACTAGTTAACATTTAAAATAAAACGTATACATAATAAAACTAAGAAAAAAAGTTGTGGCTTTACCAACACTGTTGGGAAAAATGTCAGAGGTTGAGCAAGCATTATTTCATTGCATACTGCAACCAAGTAATTTTTGCAACTTATCATTAGTAGAACAAGTAATGATAATATGAATCCAAACTCAACAAATAAGAGTGAAATAAAGAGAAGCTAAACTGGCATAAGAAAAGAAAATGAGTTAGATTCAAGCATATATGTTATCCAATGGTAAAACTTTGATATAGATGTTGTCAACTAGAACAGTGTACCTCCAACGGAATCCAATGACCCCTTTTGGGATGGATCAGTTTCAAATATTTCAAATTGCATGATAACTAACTTGTAATTATGAGGAGGAACACTTGGTTCTTGAGGAAAAAATGAAGGCAGATTTGTCATGCCAACTGATGGTAAGGAGTGCGAAAGATGGGCCATGACAACATCCCGACATCCGAAAAAATGTTTGGGAGAAGAAAATTGAGGGCATTTTCAATAGGAAATGTGTCCACTACTTCAACATAACAATCAACACACTCTGAGCTAGTTAGGTGGAGATTTGAAGAGATATAAGTAACAGTTAAATTTCATCCTAAATGATGCATACAACAACGATAGATAAGATAAGATAACATAATGTTATTTATGTCCAACTAATGACAACAAAGTAGGTCAACAAGAATTTCAGTTACAATGATGTTCGTGCTATGCGAGAGTGACAAACGATCCCCTTTTAAAAGAAATACAATGCGGAAAGTAAAAAATGTGCAATGCGAGATGGGATGAAGTATGAGAGAGCTCGTGTCTGAGGCCTAACTTCAGTACCTTGGATTTTTACGAAGATGCTGAGGTGGAGAAGATACCAGAGCCAAAAAGACCGAGAAAGGTGTAGTAATCCTAACATCTGAGTTTGAAAGAAGAAAACTGAGGGAAGTTCAATGGCTTCTTTTATCCTGCTATCCCGAAACAACATAACATATTCTAAGGTGCAACATTGTTTGTGACTCTTTTGGGTGGTATGTAGAAAACTAATCTTAAAGAATGTTACACTTACAATGTTGCCACATTTTGTATGGGATGCAAAAATGAAAAACACATAAAATAGATATTGTTTTCTCAACATGGAAGAATTAATTTAATATTTATGGTGCTCTTGACCTTTAAAAATATGAGAAGTGAAATGAGAATTTAATTCAAGCTCATTGTTTTCTCAAAATGAAAGAATTTATTTCATATTGATTGTGTGATTAACCTTTAAAAAGTGATAAGTACCCAGAAAAAGACATAAACTTTACATCAATAACATTTACACTCCAAACACTCATACACTCTCACAAACACTCCAAAAATCTCATACACATTCCTCAACAATAGAGAAGACTCGCAAACGTTCTTGTCCATCAAAAATCGTAAGAAGTACTCTCATACTCATCATCATTCACATGAATCTTTATTAATAATTCACGCCATAGAAACCACTTCAAGGCCCTTAGCGGTGGCAACTTTTCAATAAACCCAGTGGCCTCTCCATATTTTCGCTCGGGCCTATTGGATAGAGGCTGAAACCATAACCAGGCCGAGAAAGGCCGTGGCAGCTTTTCAATCGACCCATTGGGTTGTATCAATCTTTCCAATCGCGGCTATTGTATTTCCGGTGAAAGGATAACCAGGCAGAGAATAACCAATCAAACAAAAGAAGAAGAAATCATGCTACATGACAGGAAGCTAACCAAAAAAAAGAAGAGAACAATAAATCACGCTACCTACCAGGAAATTATAAAGAAGACGCATGAGTTGATTCAATACCTAATTATTTCCATCTGCGATATTTTGATTCAATGCCCAATTCTGTCGTCTTCGATAATCCTATTGAAGGAGAATGCTCTGGTTTCTTTAACTGGATGTGAAGCGGTAAACGTTTTGAAGGCATTGAATGCTCTAGTTTCGTTAACATTGAATGCTCTGGTTTCTTTAACAGAATGTGGATTTGGGAGGTCATCCAGAGGCTCCATGAGAAATCATTATCTGGCCCAAAAATCCAGACAGCCACGTTTCGAACAGGGCGCAATGAGAGGTGGTCGTGGGAAGAATAATTTTAAATCGACACTCACAACCCTGAATCCATAGATGGCCGATGGCAATTAGATGGCCGAATTGGGGACTGATCAAATCGACACTCACAACCCTGAATCCAGAGATTGATTTAGTAGAAGTCCCTTTGGGGAAATGGGTAGTGGTAATCAGACGAAGATTAGAGATCTATATTCGCAAACTCCTCCTTGTTTTACTTTTCCTCCACCTGGTTTCACAGGCATTGGGAATTCTATATAGATTATAAAAAAAAGTGATCCGATTCATACTTAATGCTCAATAGAAAAAACGCCCAGGCAAATTCCAAGAATCCACTCCAGCCCATGGAAATATGGAAATATTCTCTTGATTGATCCCGTTGTGAATCTTCTCAACACCCAACACAAAAAATTCTATAATGATCTCTACAGCTGCGCAGGTTTGCTGGATTCTTGCAAGTGCGTATCCCACTTGAAGAGTACCTAATCCTTTCGAGAAGTGGTACCAAAAGCTTCTTTGCTAAGCCTCTCTCGGCCTGTGATCGCACATTTCTAACCAAGGTTTGAATTTGAAGCATCGCTGCAACAACAGGCTTCTTAGCCCTTGGAGAAGGTCCTAGCGTTGGAATTCAGTGAGAACATAACGGTGAAGGCTCTCTACAATTGAAACCGCTAACAAACATTATGAACGTTGGGCTCTCCCCAATTGAAGCAACCGTCACAAACTCTGTGAACTCTAGGCGCTCAAGATTTTTTTGAGAATAACGACCCTAAACCGAAGAAATGCTCTCTATGCAGCTTCTCTTGCGATGGTATTTAAAACCATCACGTCCGAAAGGCCTAAAACCATGGAAACAAAAAGATCAAAAAGCTCATAAACGTGGAAACAAAAAGATAAAAAAGCACCCAAACAGATCCAGCAAAAACCAAGGAAATCTTTTGGCTTTTTGGCAGCAAGCCAAAAGAAAGGAACGTTCACTAAATATTTGATTATATACTTATTTGTGTATTTACTATAATTTTTTCAATTTTCTTTATTGATCATTTTGCTTTTAATTTAATTTATTTTAATATTGTTGTATTTTTAGTTGATTTATATTGTATGTTTGTAGTTGATGATACATTGTTACTTTAATTGTAATGCATATAAATTTCAATATAATTTTTTTTTATGTTTTTTTCTATTTCATATATATGTTAATCAAAGAATGAGCTCAAAACTATTTTGAATTTGATTTATTAATCTTTATTGTAAGTATGGATTATGGTTTTTGTTTAAAGTGTCACTGAAGTTTTGTTTATGTTTTAATTAATTTATATGGGATTTTTTTCTAATGAGACTTCCTAAAGTTGCTTTAGACTGAGTGAAAACCAACTAAGCCTCAAGTGGTGTTGGTGTAAAGATACCATAGCTTGGTTAAACCATTGTGGCATTGATGAAAATGACATTTTGTAGAACATTGATAATGTCACAAATATTATTACCTCTAAGTTTAAAGTGAAATTATGCCATGAGGAAAACTTAGTGGTTAAGAGAAAATTAAAATACTAATAGGAGGTCAATAATCCTAACTTGGAAGAATAGAAGTATCTCTCGGCATTAAGATGCTCACGGGCGAAAATTAATATATCCAAGATTAGAACGAACTTTCAAAAATGTGGGGAACACTAATTGAGGCTCACTACCACTGATTGCACTTGATTGCATCAGTTTCGGAGCCTCCTAGACCAATCCCTACAATTGATTGCACTTGATTGCATCAGTTTCGGAGCCTCCTAGACCAATCCCTACAATTTAGGAGCCACTGGGAGTGTCGAAACCAACCAAGGTCAGTTCAGTTCAGTTGATGACCGGTTAAGCTAAGTTAGGACTCAATTACCTTTAGTTCTAGTCCTCTACATTCAGTTAGCACTAGGTTTACTATACTGAACTCATGAGGGGCGCATTTCTCACCTGTCACGGTCAGTTAGCCTTAGTCAACACTAAATGTAACACTCGAGTTGTGATGATGTGTATTGTAAAAGTGTTTGTTTATTGGTAAGTATGCTTAATTCTTGATTGGTATATTTTTTTATGTTTGTTAGTGTGGATTTTTTTAATATATTTATCATGTGTAGACATGAGTCTAGGTTACAATACAATAATAGATATCATTTTTCTAATTGTAAGTTTTAATTTCTCTTTTTTTATTACTTTTTTTTTTCTTTTCATTTTAATTCTTTATTTTGAAGTTTTTCTATTTTTTCTATTATTAATATCAATATTTTTTAAATAAAATATAATTAATAATCGTAAATAATACAATAACTACAATAAATACGTTTACTCAACATAGACACAACTATTGAAAATTATAAATAAGTTCTAAAAAATACTCTAACATTAATAACCATTTTAATCTTAATAATAAATTATTATTTCAATAAATTAATTTATTTTAAACTTTAAAAATATTTTAATAAATAAATAAGTTATTAATCATCTAATAAATACATAATAATCAAGCTTTGTTTTTAATAACGACAAAACACATAGCACTATAGCTTTGTTGATGATAACAACAACAAAGCACACATTATTGCTTTGTTGATAATAACAACTTGCCAACAAAGCATCTTTTTTTTAAACCAAATAAACTTTCACCTTCAAGTGTTTTTTCTTGTTAGTAGAGATCCTAAAATCTCAAAGCTAAGAAAATCTCTCAAATATATAAAAGCTCTCAAATATATAAATATATTATATATTATATTATTAATAAATTAATAAATAATATAAAAAGTATATTAAAAAACAATTTTTTTTATCAATAAATAAAATATAAACACATTAAATAGATTATTTATTATATTAATAGATTGAAGGTTTAATAATATATTAATATTATATTAAATAACTAAAACACAATAATATTACTAGTGGTTTTTTGTTAGAATGTAGATTACTGAGAGGCTGGATATGACTAGGCACTTTATGGGAGCTAGATATTATGTCTAATATTTGTTGCATGATGAACCGATCTTGTTCATCTACTCTTCTTGAACACTCACACAAGACTAAACACTGCATTTCCATTGAAGATTCCAAGATACTAGCCAATAAGGGTCAATACTCTAATAATAAATTTATGGAGGCCATTGAAATGGAGAAGCACCCTAATAATATTAACAAAGATAATGGATGTAAGATATTTATGGAGGGTATTGAAATGGAGAAGCACCCTAATAATATCAACAAAGATAATGGATGTAAGATCAACGTAACATGATTCCATACATATCCCCTAGGCTTGTCTCTAGGTAACTCTTGTTTGTGCTTTTTCTCCTAGTTTATCCCCATATCCTTATTATTTTTTCACTTTTTACTCTTCTCCTAGTTTTTCCTCCTTCCTTTCTCTCTTTTCAGCTGTCCTTTTTGTTTCTTCTTTAATTTTGTCAGGTCTTTCATAACTCTTTTTTTTGTCTTTTATTTTGTCAACTCAAGGAATATGTTTCAAGGTAACATCTAGCCCTATGTACCAAAAATAAAATGTAATTATTATTTTTAATTTCCTGTCATAAATACAAAATTAAAAGCAAATAAAAAGATAGTAAAAGATACATTTTGTCTTTTGAAATAAAAGAAATAAAAATCAGCTTTGATCCAACTTAAGCAAAGACCTATTAAGTA
The DNA here is from genome assembly GCA_001517045.1 of Pseudotsuga menziesii. Taxonomy (NCBI): domain Eukaryota; kingdom Viridiplantae; phylum Streptophyta; class Pinopsida; order Pinales; family Pinaceae; genus Pseudotsuga; species Pseudotsuga menziesii. The sequence continues at coordinate 40,492 of LPNX011066643.1, read as the reverse complement.
CTCATGGGGATCACATTTATTGAGTTGTAATTTTTTTCTAAAGTGTAACAAATGAAAAATTGCATCTCATTAGATTTGATCCCTCTAGGTGCTCAATACATCCAACTTTCACATGGATCATCTTAGCCTATTTATCCTTTCCCTCAACACCAAAAATCTTCCTATCTCTCTATTCCTCATGATCTACAACCTTAACTTGGTGGAAACATAGACGTTTGTTAAACTATTGTGATGGATTCGAAATACACATTTTAACTATTGATTGATTGCAAAACACTCATAATAGATATAGTTTTTCGTATATATTATCATCAATTCAATTTCATAGGCATAAAGACATAAATTAGAAACCAACAATAACTCTAGACCCATATAAAGGAAACATGGAGTTTGGAGAAGAATTTTTTTTTCAATTTTTTTAATCTTCATTTTCATAATATGAGATTAATTAATTTGGAAAAAATTCCCATATAAATTAAATAAACAAAAAAATTTCTTTACATTTCAAAATTTTTTTGAAATAGTATATGTCTTTAAGAAAAGAAAAAAACAAAAAACAATAATATCTACCTACAATAAAAATTAATAAATCAAATTCAAAATAGCTTTTAAATCATTTTCAATTAAGATATATTTATATCTTAAATTGGAAAAAAAAACATATAAAAGTTTATTAAACTTTAATATTTATATGTGTTATAATTACTAACACAATATCATTAAACCATATATATATTAACATAAAAGAACAACAATAAATAAAGAAAAAACAAAATGATGTGAGAAGAATTAAAAACAAGTTTAAACTTACGACATGATAACCATGATCATGTATTTGATGACCGTTTTCCTTCCACGTTTTCTTGCGTTTTGCTTTCTGGCATTTGAGTGTTTTTTGGGATTTTTGGTCTTGACCGTTAAAAAAGGCATGGAAACCGTCCGATCCATTGAACCACGTTTGTGGGATTTTTGGCTATTAAAAGGAAAATGGAAACAGCCCGATCTGTAAGCTAACGATGCATCTAGAGCCATTACATGCAGAGCGTTTCTGCCGGTTTAACATCGTTATTTCAGCAAAATCCTTCAGTGTCCAGCGTTCGTAGTGTTTGAGGCCGCAGTTTCAATTGTGAAGAGCCCTTCACTGTTATATTCTCACTGAATTCCACTGCTCTGACCTTCTCCAATGTCTAATAAGCTTGTTGTTGCAGCGCTGCTTCAAAGTTCTAACCTTGGTTTCTAGAGTGCGAATGAATGGCTATGGCTTACTAAAGAAACTTTTGGTGTCACTTCTCTACAGGATTAGTACCTATGGAAGTGGGATACGCACTAGCAAAGATCCAGCAAAGCTTTGCAGCTGTAGAGATCATAGAGACGATTTCTAGGAACTCGTCGGGGTCCTTTCCTGAATTGAGCTCCAACAAAGCTGTGCAGCTGTAGAGATCATGGAGAAGATTTCTAGGAACTTGGCGGGGTCCTTTCCTGAATTAAGCTCCAGCAAAGCTGTGCATCTGTAGAGATCATGGAGAAGATTTCTAGGAACTTGCCGGGGTCCTTTCCTTAATTGAGATTTGAGCAGGGATCGAATCACTTTTTTTTTTCTATTTGGGTACTATTCTTTTATGATTTATATGGAATTCTCAAGACCTGTGATATGATTTATATGGAATTCTCAAAACCTGTGAAACCCGATGGAGGCGAAGCAAAACAGGGAGGAATTTGCAAGTATACATCTATGTCAAAAAATAATTCGTCATAGTACGATTATCCATTTCCCCTAAGGGACTTAAGGAAAATAAATCTAGGGATTCAGCAGTTGTGAGTATAGATTTGATCAGTCCCCAATTCGGCCATGAGAGCATTTAAGAATTTTTTTCCCACGAGGACCTGTTAGGGCAATGTGGGTGTCTTGATTCTTGTACCAGATCATACAACTGCGAGTCGTAGCCTCCCTGCTTCCACATTCTGTTAAAGAAACCAGAGCATTCAATGCCTTTCAAAAGGATTACCTTTTCCTCATTCCGTTAAATAAACCAGAGCATTTGCCTTCAATCCGATTATCGAAGAAGGAGAGAATTGGGCATTGAATCAATATGTCGAAGATGGAAAGAATTGGGTATTGAATCAAGTCATGCCTGATTTTTTGTTCTTTTCTTTGCTTGGTTATTGTCTTCCTGCCTGGTTATGCTCTCAGCAGCAATACGATACACCCGATCAAAAAGATTGAATGCGTAAGAGAGTCCCACTTACTGTGTGAGAGTTTTGATGGCAAAGAATTTTTTGAGTCTACTTAGTGTTTTCCCCCTTTTGACGACATTTTTCTGCTTGGTGTGAGACTTTTGACAACCTAGAGTGTGTGTGACACTTTTGATGACCTAGAGAGTATTTGTGAGTTGTGTGAATAAATTTTAATATTATTGGCTTAAATAACAATTTTCCCGTAAAGTATTAATGGCCTAAATAACTACAAAT
>LPNX011066643.1:0-14404 GCA_001517045.1 Pseudotsuga menziesii | reverse complement strand
CTCAAGATATTATTTCACTTCACATTGAAATTAGAGCCAAGGGTTTAACAATCCTAAGATAGTGACCCCCCATGAATTTGAGAGCCTAAAGTGTAGAAGGGTGTTGTTGAGGTGATAGTAGCCTCCCTCTCAGTTACACATGGGCTAGGATTATTCTTTGGCCTTTAAATTTAACATGATAGTTTGTACAACAACATTGTAAATAATTTTTTTGTCGGAATGTGTTTTCTAGATAGATTTGAATAATTTAACAAGCATCGACGATTTGAACCTAGTTGAGGTGGTCCATCATCAAGATTTGAGAGATAGGGAGATTTTTTTATCTTCAAGAATAAAATAAAAATGGGAAAGATAAAACTAGGCCCTAGAAAAAAAAGAGCCAAAAAAACGAAAGGGAACATAAAAAACAAAACAATATAAAACTTAGGAGAAACTAGAATTAAATAAACAAGAAACGAAAGTGACAAATGGAACATGTTATGAAAGACCACACAAAATTAAAGAATAAAAATAACATAAAACAAAATATAAAGACGAAAAATATCGAAACAGTTATGCAGAAAGATAAAATAAAGAAATAAAGACAATAATAAAATAGTAATAAACATAAATAAATTTTAGAACAAAGTGTCAACAAAATGATGAAAGCACTTAAATTAAGAACAAAAGAGGGATTACAATATAATCAAAGGAAACACAACAAAATAATAAGAAAGAGGGATAGAATTTCAAAACAGCTACCCAAAAAAAATAGAGACCAAAGTACGACTAAAGAAAGAAAAACAAAAGAAAAAATACAATGAACAACATTGGAAGTAAGCAACAGTAAAATATGAAAGAAAGAGTAAAGATATAGCAAAACGTGTATTGGAATTAGAAAGGATAAACTAGGAGAGGAAACAAAAATAGGAGGAGTTACCTAGAGGAAATCCTAAGGGCTAGGTAGAGGCTCTAATTAGTTTGATTCTCGATTTCAATTACCTTTCTGAATTGCTTGTTAAAGTAGTAATCTTCATTGACTAGGATTTTCCATCTTCAACGCAAATGTGGTGTTTAGAATTGACTGAGTGGTGTTCATCCAAAGTAGAAAAATGAGATTGGTTGTGTTTAATATCAACAACATGTTCAAGAAAACTAATTTTCAGAGGGCGGTCAATTTCACTAAATCGTTGGTGAAACTGATTGGTTTTTTGAAATGAGGCTTCTTGCACATGCAACTTATATTAAACAAAACGGATATTATTCATCTACTCTGGTTGAACACTCAGACAATACTAAACACCACATTTTCATTTAAATTGTCAAAATCCTAGCCAACGAGGATCAATACATTAACATGAAATTTAGGGAGGACATTGAAATCAACAAGCACCCTAATAATCTTAAGAGAGATGATGGATTGAAGATCTACCATAGCTAACTCCTATAATCTCAATAGGCTTGTCTCTAGGTAACTCCTATTCATGTTTCTTCTCTTATTTTTTTCTTTCTCATAATTCATGTTGCCCCATATCCTTGTTCTTTTGTTCATTTTTTACTCTTCTCCTAGTTTTTCCTTCTTTGTTGTTCTTTTTGTTTCATTTTGGTCTTCTTGTGATTTCTAATTAGATTTTTTGCTTTATTAGTTATTTTTCTTTCTAACTTGAATTTTTGGTCTTTTCATTATTTTATTTTAGTTTATTCAAAATTTTCTTTATATTTATTATTATTTCCTTGTTGTCTTTATTCTTTGTTTTAACATTATTCTTTAATTGTTTCAATTTTGTTCTTCTTTATATTTTTTTTCCTTATTTAATTTAGTATTGTATTAATGCATGAAAACCATACAACCTTTTTTTATGTGTACAATGAGAGTGGTGGTCTATTTTCCTAACGCTCTTCCTGAAAAGGACCGATGGCCTAAAAACAACGGATGAGATTTGGAATTTTCAATCTGGAAAAAAAAAACTGTCCACTTTTTTTTTAGGGTTAGGGAAAAGGCAACCCAAGTTCAAATCAAGTTCAAATCTGGAAAACAAAAAACCACAGAAAATCCTTACCATTGGATCAAGTCGTAAGCTCTGATACCATGTAAAAGAAACAATGAAGCAGACAGAAGCACTATGGACACATTGATTGCCATCTGATTATTATACTGAGTATAAATAGGAAATACATAATAACAATAAGATCAATGAATACCATAGGTCTGAAACTACCATAAGTCACCTAACCGACTAATTAACTATATGTGAGATTACATTCTTCAACACCATTAACAAATATATAAAAATGAAAAAAACATAAAAAAATTATATTAATATTTATATGCATTACAATTACACTAAGAATCTATCACCAACTGCAAATTTACAATATAAATCAACTAAAAATACAACAATACTAAAATAAATTAAAAACAAAATTATCTTTTTTTTTTTATAATAAATACATAAAATACACCAGTGCTAAAATAAATTAAAAACAAAATGATCTTAAAAAAACTAAGAAATGTTTATAATAAATGCATAAATCACTATATAATCATGCATTTAGTAACTGTTTTCCTTTCACGTTGCTTTCCGTACAGGTTTCCTTGCTTTTGGCTTGCTCCAAAAGATTTCCTTGCGTTTTGCTTGATCATGTTTGGGTGCTTTTTCATCTTTTTTCTTCCATGTTTGTGGTCCTTTTTAGAGGTGATGTGAGGGTTTTAAATAAAACGGTAACTGTCCGATGGGTAAGTTGCATGGAGAGCGTTTATGTTGTTTAGCGTCGTTATTCCAAGAAAATCTTCAGCGTCCGGAGTTTTTAATGTTTATGGTAGTCCTTAAAATTGTAGAAAGATCAACATTCATAATGTTTAGAGAGCCCTTCACTGTTATATTTTTCATCGAATTCCAATGATAGGACCTTCTCCAACTGCCAAGAAGCATGTTGTTGCAGCGCTGATTCAAAGTTCAAACCTTGGTTTATGGTTTATGGATGATTGACGATGAAGAATAATTGGGAAAATGTGTTATTACAGGTCGAGAGGCTTACCAAAGAAGCTTTTGGTATCATGGAATTTGTTGTTTCCATGAGATCAACGAGGACAATATTTCCACATTAGCTAGAGTGGATTCCTGGAGGTTGTAGGGGTGTTTCTGATATTGAGCATAACTATGGATCGAATCTCTTTTCTTATCTTAGTTTTAGTTTTATTTTATGATTTATTTGAATTCTAAAGACCTTTGAAACCAGGTGGAGATGAAGTAAAACAAGGATGATTTATATTCCTTTGAAACCAGGTGGAGGTGAAGTAAAACAAGGAGGATTTTTAGAATATAGATCTAATGTCAAAAACAATTCGTGAGAGTATGACTATCCATTTTCCAAAGGGGCTTATGCTAAATCAATCTATGGATTCAGGTTTGTCAGTGTCGATTTGATGACTCCCAACTTGGCCATGGGAGGATTTAAGATTATTCTTCCCACAAGGACCTTACGGATAATGCTTTCTCATGGAGCCTCTCGGTGACTTCCACGCTTCCGCATTCGATTAAAGAAACCAGAGCATTCAATGCCTTCAAAACGATTACCGCTTCAAATTGAGTTAAAGAAACCCGAGCATTCTATTGAAGGATTATCGAAGATGGAGAAAATTGGACATTGAATCAAAATATCAAAGATGGAAAGAATTAGTTATTGAATAAACTCATGCAACTTATTTACAATTTCCTGGTAGGTAGTGTGATTTCCAGCTTTCTTTTTTGCTTGGTTAGTTTCCTTCCATGGTTCCAGCCACTATACAATAGGCCCCATCGAAAATATTGAGATGCCTCTGGCTTCATTGAAAAGCTGCCATGGCCTGGCCATGGTAAGAGTGTGGTGTTAAATTACAAAAGTTTTAAAGTCAAGGTCCTTGAAGTGGCTTCCATGTTATGGATTATTAATAAAGATTGATGTGAATGAGCAAGAGTATGAGAGTCCTTCTTACTGTGTAATGCTTACTAGGTGAGAGTTTTGATGGCCAAGAATGTTTGCGAGTCTTCTCTATTCTTAGGAATGTGTAGGAGAGTGTTTGTGAGAGAGTCTGCTCTGTTATTTTTTTTTCGTGTGAATAAATGCCATTATTAATGTCCTAAATAAGAATCTTATAGTAAAGTATTGAATGATGTTCTTGCGAGATTTTAAAGCATTGATCGACTTCCGGATCTTAAAGCCTTGGATTGACTCCATGATGAGATCTAATGGCTTAGGATCTTGCAACAACATATGGGGTAGTTATTGATTGCTTAAATAGTTTGTTCCTTTTTTGACTCGAGAGATATGTGATATTTATGGTTACTATATAAATATTGATGATTTGTCTTAGTTTATTTTTGTGAAGTGAATGTTTGTGATATTATTTAGATATTTCAAATGCATTTTATTCCAACCTTTGATGTAACTTTTATGTGTGTTCTAGGTATTTATTTTGTAAATTAGCGAGAGCTTGTGTATTAATCGAAAGGAAAGATGAAAAACTTGTTTTCTTGGAATAAGCAATCCATTCAAACATTGCCACGAACGAAAGATGAAAAACCTTTTTTTTTTGGAATAAGCAATGCATTCAAACATTTCCACGAAGGGAAGTACCTAGCACATAATCTCCAATCAGATAGGTACACATTTTCAGGATTTCTCAATTTTTAAAGGTTAAGCCCAAATCAATATTAAATAAATTCTTTCATTTTGAGAAAACAATGAGTGTGAATTAAATTGCCATCTCACTTCTCAGTTTTTAAAGGTCGAATTAAATTGCCATCCCACTATATTAAGAGCACCATAAATATTAAATTAATTCTTCTAAGTTGAGAAGACAATGACCCTAAATTAAATTATTTTCAATATTCGTAGTTATTTAGGCCATTAATACTTTACGGCAAAATTGTTATTTAAGCCATTAATATTGACATTTATTCACACAAATAAAGAAGAGAAGAGAGCAGAGAAAACCCTCACAAATACTCTCTAGGTCGTCAAAAGTGTCACACACACTCTAAGTCGTCAAAAGTGTCACACTAAGCAGAAAAGTGTCGTCAAAAAGTGGCAAACACTAAGTAGACTCGAAAAAATTCTTTGCCGTCGAAACTCTCACACAGTAAGCGGCACTCTCTTATGCATTCAATCTTTTCGATCAGGTCTATCATATTGCCACTGAGAGCATAACCAGGCAGGAAGACAATAACCAAGCAAAGAAAAGAACAAAAAATCAGGCATGAATTGATTCAATACCCAATTCTTTCCATCTTCGACATATTGATTCAATGCCCAATTCTCTCCATCTTCGATAATCCGATTGAAGTCAAATGCTCTGGTTTCTTTAACAGAATGAGGAAACGGTAATCCTTTTGAAAGGCATTGAATGCTCCGGTTGCTTTAACGGAATGTGGAAGCGGGGAGGCTAGGACTCTCACTTGTATGATCTGGTCCGAGAATCAAGACACCCACATTCAGGGTCCTCGTGGGAAAAAAAATCTTAAATGCTCTCATGGCCGAATTGGGGACTGATCAAATCTATACTCACAACCGTTGAATCCCTAGATTTATTTACCTGAAGTCCCTTATGGGAAATGGATAATCGTACTATGACGAATTATTTTTTGACATAGATGTATACTTGCAAATTCCTCCCTGTTTTGCTTCGCCTCCATCGGGTTTCACAGGTCTTGAGAATTCCATATAAATCATGAAAGAATAGTACCCAAACTGATTCGATCCCTGCTCAAATCTCAATTAAGGAAAGGACCCCGGCAAGTTCATAGAAATCTTCTCCATGATCTCTACAGCTGCACAGCTTTGCTGGAGCTCAATTCAGGAAAGGACCCCGGCAAGTTCCTAGAAATCGTCTCTATGATCTCTACAGCTGCAAAGCTTTGCTGGATCTTTGCTAGTGCGTATCCCACTTCCATAGGAACTAATCCTGTAGAGAAGTGACACCAAAAGTTTCTTTAGTAAGCCATAGCCATTCATTCGCACTCCATAAACCAAGTTTAGAACTTTGAAGCAGCGCTGCAACAACAAGCTTATTGGACATTGGAGAAGGTCCGAGCAGTGGAATTCAGTGAGAATATAATAGTGAAGGGCTCTCCACAATTGAAACTGCGGCCTCAAACACTACGAACGCTGGAACCTGAAGGATTTTGCTGAAATAACGATGCTAAACCGTCAGAAACGCTCTGCATGTAATGGCTCTAGATGCATCATTAGCTTACAGAACGGGCTGTTTCCATTGTCCTTTTAACAGCCAAAAATCCCACAAACGTGGCTCTATGGATCGGACGGTTTCCATGCCTTTTTTAACGGTCACGTCCAAAAATCCCAAAACACACTCAAATGCCAGAAAGCAAAACGGTCATCAAATACATGATCATGCTTATCATGTCGTAAGTTTAAACTTGTTTTTAATTCTTCTCGCATCATTTTGTTTTTTATTTATTGTTGTTCTTTTATGTTAATATATATATGGTTTAATGATATTGTGTTAGTAATTATAACACATATAAATATTAATATAAACTTTTATATGTTTTTTTTCCGATTTAAGATATAAATATATCTTAATTGAAAATGATTTAAAAGCTATTTTGAATTTGATTTATTAATTTTTATTGTAGCTAGATATTATTGTTTTTTGTTTTTTTCTTTTCTTAAAGATATATACTATTTCAAAATGTTTTTGAAATGTAAAAAAAAAAATTTGTTTAATTAATTTATATGGCAATTTTTTCCAAATTAATTAATCTCATATTATGAAAATGAAGATTAAAAAAATTGAAAAAAAAATATTTTTCTCCTAACTCCATGTTTCCTTTATATGGGTCTAGAGTTATTGTTGGTTTCTAATTTATGTCTTTATGCCTATGAAATTGAATTGATGATAATATATACGAAAAACTATATCTATTATGAGTGTTTTGCAATCAATCAATAGTTAAAATGTGTATTTCAAATCCATCACAATAGTTTAACAAACGTCTATGTTTCCACCAAGTTAAGGTTGTATATCATGAGGAATTGAGAGATAGGAAGATTTCTGGTGTTGAGGGGAAGGATAAATGGGGTAAGATGATCCATGTGAAAGTTGGATGTACTGAGCACCTAGAAGGATCAAATCTAATGAGATGTAATTTTTCATTTCTTACACTTTAGAAAAAAATTACAACTCAATAAATGTGATCCCCATGAGTACTTAATAGGTCTTTGCTTAAACTGGATCAAAGCTGATTTTTATTTCTTTTATTTCAAAAGACAAAATGTATCTTTTACTAACTTTTTATTTGCTTTTAATTTTGTATTTATGACAGGAAATAAAAAATAATAATTACTTTTTATTTTTGGTACATAGGGCTAGATGTTACCTTGAAACATATTCCTTGAGCTGACAAAATAAAAGACAAAAAAAGAGTTATGAAAGACCTCACAAAATTAAAGAAGAAACAAAAAGGACAACTGACAAGAGAGAAAGGAAGGATAAAAAACTAGGAGAAGAGCAAAAAGTGAAAAAAAGAATAAGGATATGGGGATAAACTAGGAGAAAAAACACAAACAAGAGTTACCTAGAGACAAGCCTAGGGGATATGTACGGAATCATGTTATGTTGATCTTACATCCATTATCTTTGTTGATATTATTAGGGTGCTTCTCCATTTCAATGGCCTCCATAAATGTATTATTAGAGTATTGACCCTTATTGGCTAGTATCTTGGAATCTTCAATGCAAATGCAGTGTTTAGTCTTGTGTGAGTGTTCAGGAAGAGTATATGAACAAGATCAGTTCATCATGCAACAAATATTAGACATAATATCTAGTTCCCATAAACTGGATAGTCATATCCAGGCTCTCAGGTAATAGAATAAATTAAAACAAACATAATTTATTTATTATAATTAATAATAAGTATACATGTAAAACCAAATCAAATAAAAACATGGGTTAACTAATCATTAAAGAACGAAATGTTTAATACAAAAAATGTATGCTTTAAATTAAAAATCCAAAGAATCTAACATATTCCTTTGAAGAAAAAGTGCCCACACATATAAATAATAAATAAAATCAAATTAAAAAGAATTATCATATTAAGAAAACACCTTAAAAAACATAAGAAATATATAATTTATTCCGTTCTTCTCTTATTGTTTTAGTACCCCATGAAATTATCAAATCCACCTATTCCACTAGTTAATTTATTCTCTATTCTTTAGTGAATGGAGACTGAAAAAACTTGAGGGTTGTGTTCCTTTGTATGTCCTAGAGTTCTCACTTCTAATATTTTTGCTTTTGTTTACTGCAAAATAGAGATGGTGATATAGCTAGGCCTTCTTTATAATTTTTGAATTCAACCTAAAATATATGCATTTATGATTTTTATAAGAAAAGAACATATTTTTTGTTCTTTTTTAGTTTCCCAATAACATATTAACAATTAAGAATTTTACTAATTAGTAGGTTTTTTTTTCCATTTAGATAGAGTTTCTTTGCCCATTGAACTCTCAACCATATGTTTTTTTGTTTCCAAAACATTCAGTAATCATTTTAGAAAGATGCACAATAATTAAAAATAAATAAATAATTTCAATATCTAATAGATATGGCTGATTAGGGAGTTTGGAGGAAACTATATTTTTTCGAATTATTTAATCTTCATTCTTATAGCATGAAATTAATGATTTTGGAAAAAAATCCCATATATATTAATTTAAAAAAATAACTTGCTGTAACATCTCCAAAATTTGTAAATAAAAAAAAGATTAAGCAATGGTCTAACTATAATTTATAAAGGATAAAATAATCGATACAATGTTTTTGGTTTTCCCACAAGGACGTGTTAGGGCAATGTGGGTGTCTTGATTCTCAGACCAGATCATACAAGTGCGAGTCCTAGCCTCCCCGCTTCCACATTCCGTTAAAGAAACGAGAGTATTCAATGCCTTTCAAAAGGATTACCGTTTCCTCATTCCGTTAAAGAAACCAAAGCATTTTCCTTCAATCGGATTATCGAAGATGGAGAGAATTGGGCATTGAATCAATATGTCGAAGATGTAAAGAATTGGATATTGAATAAAGTCATGCTTGATTTTTTGTCCTTTTCTTTGCTTGGTTATTGTCTTCCTGCCTGGTTATGCTCTCAGCGGCAATACGATAGACCCGATCGAAAAGATTGAATGCATAAGAGAGTCCTCCTTACTGTGTGAGAGTTTCTATGGAAAAGAATTTTTTCGAGTCTACTTATTATTTTCCACTTTTTGACGACACTTTTCTGCTTAGTGTGACACTTTTGACGACCTAAAGTGTGTGTGACACTTTTGATGACCTAGAGAGTATTTGTGAGGGTTTTCTTTTCTCGCTTCTCTTCTTTATTTGTGTGATTAAATGTCAGTATTAATGGCCTAAATAACAATTTTTCCATAAAGTATTAATGGCCTAAATAACTACAAATATTGAAAATAATTTAATTTAGGGCCAAACATAAAAATCCCCTACATTCTAAAAAACATTTACACTCACAAATCAACAAACAATGTGCTAGATACACACAATACAAATCTAAATACATGCTAGGTATTTCAAGTAGACTCACAAATCAACAAGCAATTTCCTAAATACATACAAATACAATCAATCGATGCAAATAACTTCAGTAACAAATATAAAAAGCATCTACCTTGTATCAAACATTCAAATTACATTAATCAATGAAGAAACTATTTCCTGGATACATACAAAATAAATATAAAAAACCTTTACATTTTAATAAACATTCCAAGTACACTTAACAATCACGAAACAATGTCCTAGATACACATAATATAATCAATTGACGGAAATGTTAACAATGTAACAAACATAAAAATAACCTACATTCTAACAAAAAATAATAATAATATTATTGTGTTTTATTTATTTAATATAATATTAATATATTATTAAACCTTCAATCTATTAATATAATAAATAATATATTTAATGTGTTTATAGTTTATTTATTGATAAAACAATTGTTTTTTAAAATACTTTTTTATATTATTTATTAATTTATTAATAATACAATATATACTATATTTGAGAGATTTTCTTAGCTTTGAGATTTTAGGATCTCTACTAACAAGAAAAAGCACTTGAAGGTGAAAGTTTATTTGGTTTAAAAAAAAGATGCTTTGTTGGCAAGTTGTTATTATCAACAAAGCAATAATGTGTGCTTTGTTGTTGTTATCATCAACAAAGCTATAGTGCTATGTGTTTTGTTGTTATTAAAAACAAAGCTTGATTATTATGTATTTATTAGATGATTAATAACTTATTTATTTATTAAAATATTTGTAAAGTTTAAAATAAATTAATTTATTAAAATAATAATGAATTATTAAGATTAAAATGGTTATTAATGTTAGAGTATTTTTTAGAACTTATTTATAATTTTCAATAGTTGTGTCTATGTTGAGTAAACGTATTTATTGTAGTTATTGTATTATTTACAATTATTAATTATATTTTATTTAAAAAATATTGATATTAATAATAGAAAAAATAGAAAAACTTCAAAATAAAGAATTAAAATGAAAAGAAAAAAAAAGAGAAATTAAAACTTACAATTAGAAAAATGATATCTATTATTGTATTGTAACCTAGACTCATGTCTACACATGATAAATATATTAAAAAAATCCACACTAACAAACATAAAAAAATATACCAATCAATCATTAAGCATACTTACCAATAAACAAACATTTTTACAATACACATCATGACAACTCGAGTGTTACATTTAGTGTTGACTAAGGCTAACTGACCGTGACAGGTGAGAAATGCGCCCCTCATGAGTTCAGTATAGTAAACCTAGCGCTAACTGAATGTAGAGGACTAGAACTAAAGGTAATTGAGTCCTAACTTAGCTTAACCGGTCATCAACTGAACTGAACTGACCTTGGTTGGTTTCGACACTCCCAGTGGCTCCTAAATTGTAGGGATTGGTCTAGGAGGCTCCGAAACTGATGCAATCAAGTGCAATGAGTGGTAGTGAGCCTCAATTAGTGTTCCCCCAGTTTTTGAAAGTTCATTCTAATCTTGGCTATATTAATTTTCTCCCGTGAGCATATTAATACCGAGAGATACTTCTATTCTTCCAAGTTAGGATTATTGACCTCCTATTAGTATTTTAATTTTCTCTTAACCACTAAGTTTTCCTCATGACATAATTTCACTTTAAACTTAGAGGTAATAATATTTTTGACATTATCAATGTTCTACAAAATGTCATTTTCATCAATGCCACAATGGTTTAACCAAGCTATGGTATCTTTACACCAACACCACTTGAGGCTTAGTTGGTTTTCACTCAGTCTAAAGCAACTTTAGGAAGTCTCATTAGAAAAAAATCTCATATAAATTAATTAAAACATAAACAAAACTTCAGTGACACTTTAAACATTTTGAAATAATATTTCGATTTAAAAATAATAAAGAAAACAAAAACCATAATCCATACTTACAATAAAGATTAATAAATCAAATTCAAAATAGTTTTGAGCTCATTCTTTGATTAACATATATATGAAACATAAAAAAACATAAAAAAAAAATTATATTGACATTTATATGCATTACAATTAAAGTAACAATGTATCATCAACTACAAACATACAATATAAATCAACTAAAAATACAACAATATTAAAATAAATTAAATTAAAAGCAAAATGATCAATAAAGAAAATCAAAAAAATTATAGTAAATACACAAATAAGTATATAATCAAATATTTAGTGAACGTTCCTTTCTTTTGGCACTTCAATGCAAATCTGGCATTGGTGGGTCAACTCTGCAAAACCCTAGACCAAGCAAGTGTTGGTGGTCTACCCACGTCGGCATTTCCCATACACACTTGCAGGAGCCGACGGCACGCACTTTCGTCGCTCCGTTTGGTTTTTTGCTCCCGGACCAAGATTGACCAATTGTCCTTGAACAGCATTTTCATGCGACCTGCAACTTCACATATCTCGGCAACCGGAGGTCGGATCGACAAACCATTGAATCCGTTGGTCTCCTGGCATGCCATTACCCCTAGGTGGCCCTCTCCCTCATGTCCTCGTGGCCCAATGACGTCGTTGTACAGTCATTTCCTAAACTAGTTTTTTGCCCAGTGCACTTCAATGCAAATCTGGCATTGGTGGGTCAACTCTGAAAAACCCTAGACCGAGTAAGTGTTGGTGGTATACCCATGTCGGCATTGCCCATACACACTTGCAAGAGCCAACGGCACGCACTTTCATCGCTCCATTTGGTTTTTTACTCCCAGACCAAGATTGACCAATTGTCCTTGAACGACATTTTCATGTGACCTGCAACTTGACATATCTCGGCAACCGGAGGTTGGATCGACGAACCGTCGAATCCATTTGTCTCCTAGCATGCCATTACCCCTAGGTGGCCCTCTCCCTCATGTCCTTGTGGCCCAATGATGCCGTTGTATAGTCATTTCCTAAACTAGTTTTTTGCCCAGTGCACTTCAATGCAAATCTGGGTTTGGTGGGTCAACTCTGCAAAACCCTAGACTGAGCAAGTGTTGGTGGTCTACCCATGTCGACATTGCCCATACACACTTGCAGGAGCCGACGGCATGCACTTTCATCGCTCCGTTTGGTTTTTTGCTCTGGACCAAGATTGACCAATTGTCCTTGAACGACATTTTCATGCGACCTGCAACTTGCCATATCTCGGCAACCGGAGGTTGGATCGATGAAACGTCCAATCTATTGGTCTCCTGGCATGCCATTACCCCTAGGTGGCCCTCTCCCTCGTGTCCTCATGGCCCAATGACGTCGTTGTACAGTCATTTCCTAAACTAGTTTTTTGCCCAGTGCACTTCAATGCAAATATGGCATTGGTGGGTCAACTCTACAAAGCCCTAGACCGAGCAAGTGTTGGTGGTCTACCCACGTCGGCATTTCCCATACACACTTGCAGGAGCCGATGGCACGCACTTTCGTCGCTCCGTTTGTTTTTTTGCTCCCGGACCAAGATTGACCAATTGTCCTTGAACGACATTTTCATGCGACCTGCAACTTGACATATCTCGGAAACCGGAGGTCGAATCGACGAACCGTCGAATCCATTGGTCTCCTGGCATACCATTACCCCTAGGTGGCCCTTTCCCTCGTGTCCTCGTGGCCCAATGACGCCGTTGTACAGTCATTTCCTAAAGTAGTTTTTTGCCCAGTGCACTTCAATGCAAATCTGGCATTGGTGGGTCAACTCTGCAAAACCCTAGACCGAGAAAGTGTTGGTGGTATACCCACATCGGCATTTCCCATACACACTTGTAGGAGCCGATGGCACGCAATTTCGTCGCTCCGTTTGGTTTTTTTCTCCCGGACCAAGATTGACCAATTGTCCTTGAACGGCTTTTTCATGCGACCTGCAACTTGACATATCTCGGCAACCAGAGGTCGGATCGACAAACCATCGAATCCGTTGGTCTCCTGGCATGCCATTACCCCTAGGTGGCCCTCTCACTCATGTCCTCGTGGCCCAATGACGCCGTTGTACAGTCATTTCCTAAACTAGTTTTTTGCCTAGTGCACTTAAATGAAAATGTGGCATTGGTCGGTCAACTTTGCCCAATGCACTTCCTATAATCTGTAATGTGGACCCACCTCATTACTAGACCTAGGATGTTTGTCACCGATAGCTAAAAAATATGTATCTCAAGTTACCATCAACCCTAGCGGATTATCATTGCCCAACTCAAGGGTGGTCTTCAAACGGAAAAGTAGAAACCTTCGGAGAATCTACAGTTGGGTGGAGCATTGTTATTTCCATTCAGCCACCCATGGCTAACAATTTACCGTGTGAAAGTTATTTTCTTAACTATTGTAACGTTGCAAAGAATTTGAGATTTGATATGTGATTTATAGTTGTTTATATGTTAAATTTATGTCCATTGTCCTTTCTAGTAATGTTTTATGTTGCACTTTCCTATATATGTACATCTATAATTTGTACTCACAAACTTATGTTGGAAATATCGATCCTCTAAAGGTCCAAAGATGAACGATGGCAAGATACCAAGTTTGATCCTTTTGTGATACATGATGAGCATTATATGTTATGTTAAGGTTCCATGTATTCCATTGAAATGTGATGATCATGTGCTGGGAAGAATTAAATACGTGATTGGATGAGAGTCCTCGTATAATTCATGTTGTTGGTTGAATCTTTTATGTAGTAATTTGATATTTTGCTATGTATGCATGGCTATTTCCACTCTAATGAGTTATGTCAAACGTTTGATTAGGCTATCCTAGTCTGCTATATATTGTTGAACCAATGAGTTATGTCAAACGTTGAACCAGAACATAACATTTCTTTTGTCACCATTACATGGATCAATGCTCTTAT
>LPNX011066630.1:0-19232 GCA_001517045.1 Pseudotsuga menziesii | reverse complement strand
TTATTTAAAGATTAATATAACTTTAAAAAATTCATTATTGATAAATCATAATGGATTCCTTTATATAAAAATAATATAACAATACAATATTAACTAATTATTAATGAGTGGCAATCCATTTCCATATGTAACCCTACTATATTAATTAACTTGTAATATTTGACATTTTTTTTATTATTTTATTATTTTATTTAGAGATCAACTAATATGTGACACAATACTAGGAAGGATATATTCATTACCAAAGACTGCAAAATATATTCATTATAATTGAGCTTTATGTAACTCCAGTCTCCGAGCTGTCGCGTTAGTGGCTTTCTATGCATGCCGTAGCTGTTTCGTAGGCTCCATGTCAATGTCAATGTCAATGACAAGTAACAATAATCGCTGTCATTGACATTGACATTGACATGGAGCTTGCGAAACAACTACGACATGCATAGAAAGCCACTAACGCGATGACTCGGAGACTGGAGTTACCCAGGTCCGCGGATTCACCCATATCTTGAAGAAAAAACATGTAAAAACATTACTACTTTTGCTTCCTCTAAATTTTATGTGTATATTTGTAGATATGGGTAGAGGAGTCATAGGAGTCATAGATTTGATCAATCATATCTATGACTCCTATGAATCCAAGACCCATTTATACAAATAAACATAAATGACCCTTCTTTTCATTTCAGACATCAACTCTCAAAAATTGTAATGACCACCTACACGTTTGTCTTTAAATAGAATATTACATGACTAGGACCTCGACCGAGCTAATACCTCAGTCGAGGTATTAACAGGACCTCAACCGAGGGTTTTTTAAACCCTCGGTCGAGGGATTTACAAACCCTCGGTCGAGGGATTTACAAACCCTCGGTCGAGGTCCTGTTAATACCTCGACCGAGGTATTTAAATACCTCGGTTGAGGTTCATACCTCGGTCGAGGGCTTAAAAAAACAGACTTAGCCCACATTCAAGCAAATGGAAAATTTCCTGTGCCTTGCAGAGGTGTAAACCCTGCCATTTCTAGTACATAACTGAGCGGAGTTGATACCGATAAATTCACCAACGAATATTCTATCCATTGAGGTATCATACATGCATTTTGGCATTCATATGATATTTATTTTTTAATTACTTCTAAAACTTATACTTAGAAAACCACACTGCAACTTCGAAGCAGCTCAAAGAAAAATCCGCAGAGTTAAAAATACACAGCCAAAAAATTCTTAAAAATGCACACATCACATATCGACGTGTCCTCTTCAAAAGGGTATCTTTGGTTTTTCAATTTTTGAAAAAATAGAAAAAATTCCTTTACGTGGACAAATATGTGTTTAAAACGATGCTGAAATCAAATGTGGTCACTTTCGAAAAATAATAAATAATTGTATAATGCAAAAAAAATTAACAAAAAAATATGCAAATCACACTGCATTTTATCTAGATCATGCTCATATATTTAATTTTTTTAAATTATTAATGTAAGATTGAATTACTCTACGTGGACACGAGCCACTTATTAGCTTCTTCAAATTTTTAAGGTCACATAGTTCATTAAATTCAAAAATTCACACATTAAATGACATCGGAATATTTTAAAAAAAATATCACTATGAAGCCAACATAATATTCTACAATTTGTTTTTTTACTGCAAGTCGAAATTCACATGGCATATATGTGTTTTGAGGGCTTCTATCTAGCACATGAGTAAAAAATCAGGTTTTCATCGCCAAATTTGGCCAAAAAGTGTTACCCATCTTCATGGAATCACCCATACAGAGGCAGAGCTGGCTCTTAATCATAACAAAGAAAAATATTTCAACAGGCTTGATGCAGCATATGGATGCTTGTGCCTCTGAATCTCTCAAGATCTTCTCTTCCACATCAAAGGATTGAAGACTCCCAAGGAGGTATGGGATAAGCGTGCTTCCTTTTTTGATAAGCAGGATGATCTGAGGGTCTATCAACTCGAGAATGAGCTGATCTCCCTTCATCCATCCAATTTCGAAAAACTAAATTACTTCTTTAAAAAATTCAAGAGCTTGTTGTTCGAATTGAAGTTGTGCAAGGTTGAAAAGGAGGATGATCAACTTATTCTTGACATCCTCTCAAAACTTGGTGCATACTATTCAGTATTTGTGTCAACCTTTCATTCAGTGAAGCTCACTACTCCAAATTGGAAGATTCCCACTCTTAATAGCTTCATTGAATCTCTCACTCATAAGCATGACAAGTTGATCCAAATGGGGATCATTTGATCTTACAAAGATCAAGCACTAGTTGCAAGAGGAGGTAAGGTAGCAAATGATAAAGGGAAGCAAAGAGATGAGTCTCCTATGAGGAAAGAGCATTCAAATGAGCCTTTCAAGTTCGAAGAGAAGAAAGAATAATGGTAAAGGGAAGACCCTTTGTTCCCACTGTGGAAGGGGCTTTCATCCAGATAACTTCTGCATGAGAAGACAAATTGATAAAATGACTCTTCTTCTAAAGAAACATAACATTACTGCACCTGCTAGCACGAGGAAGGATGACCACATAGAAGAAACTAAAGATTAATTTGAAATAGGTCATGCACTGAAGGCTAGCTGTTCAACAGCACATACCTTCCTCATTGATTGTGGATCGTCCAATCATATGGTTTCATCTCGAGAATCATTCTCTTCTTTACAGTCTTTTGATGGTCCTAGAACTCAGTTGGGAAATAAGAGTAAAGTTGAAATGAAAGGGAAGGGCTCTATCAAGCTTGAACATGGAATATTCAAAGATGTGCTCTATGTTCCCTCCCTAGCTTCAAACCTGTTATCTGTATACCAGATGACTCATACTGGCTCTCCAAAGCGAGTGATCTTTGCTCCTGACTTAGTGGAGATCACAAATATCTCTACTGGAAACATCATAGTGAAGGGTGTTGCAAACCATGCCTCCAAGGAATATGAGTTCTCACACTTCATGCCATTTTTAGAACCAGTGCACTCTCAGAAGCCACTTGCAAGATGTCACATGCCCCAATTTGCAAAACAATTTTATGTTTTTTAGAAAACATTATGTTATATTTTATGTTAAAGTTTGTAATTAATGACCAAGTGGGGTCAAGAATAATTTAAAGTATTGCAGAATATTTTATTAATAAATAAATAAAATATGAGACAACAGCTGAGGGAAGTTGTTAAATGAGTGTTTACTAGTCACTTGGTGGAGGAAACTGGGTTGAGAGAAGATTGACAAGTGGCAGCATCCTCAAACTACTTCTAGCTATTGCAGGTGCCAACTTCCATATATTTGTGTTCATGATTCCCCAAGAAAGTGGAACAGGAGCAGGTGGCTCATTAAGTAAAAACTAACCTAGAAGACCTAGGCATTCTAATAAAACTTCCCATTGAAGACAGCTCAGGATGTTCATTTTAGATTTGTGATCATTCTGAGTGAATGAAGTGCACATGTGAATTCGATGGAGGGGACTAACTGAAGTATACTTGAGGGGTTAAGTGCTAAAGACTGAACTTGTGCAGCTATTCTAAGCTGAAGTTCTTACTGCTATAAGTAGGACTGAGTTATTGCTAAACACTCAGTGGAGTTGCAGAGGATCTCAAGACTACA
Organism: Pseudotsuga menziesii; assembly: GCA_001517045.1. Lineage (NCBI taxonomy): Eukaryota > Viridiplantae > Streptophyta > Pinopsida > Pinales > Pinaceae > Pseudotsuga > Pseudotsuga menziesii. The sequence continues at coordinate 15,637 of LPNX011066630.1, read as the reverse complement.
TCTCTCACCCAGTATTCTACTAGGAGGATCATGAGACTAGCTCGGGGGTCCTAAGAACTGTTGTTCAGCTCTTCTCTAGGAGTTGGTTGGGAGGAATATCCTCCTTAAGCTATTGTCACTTCATCTATTTGTCAAGTTCTACTTGTCTAGGTTCAGTTATTATTTTATTTACTGTTTCAGAAAAGTTTAAGAGTTTTCTCATGATTATACTATATCGTTATTTTATTGTTGTTATGGATAAAGAAAGAAAAGATTATTTATACTGTGAAAGTTAGTAACTAGTTAGATAAGGGTAAATTAGTAGAGATATTGTTGAGTTAATTGATAGATAGAAAAATTACCCAAACTGTATTTTTCGACGCCTCTTGCAAGGTAGTGCTCTAGTACAACATGTATGTTTATTTTAGATAAGTAGATTTAAATAAAATTGAATGCAGATGTAAATGATTACTTCTACATGTTTTTGTGTAACCTAAATTGCAGAACTTTAGCTGTATTTGTATTATATATTGAAAGCATTAAACTATCTAATTATAGATAGAAGAAAAAATTTAAATAATACATACTAGTATGCATAATATTTTATACAGTAAAACTAGTATAGTTACAATTTATAAATCTATTAAGTAGACCTAAATAAATAATATAGTAACAATAAAATATTTTGACATGGTTTAACCGAGTAAACAATAATTTAGGTTATCTAATTACCTAGTTACCCATTAGTGAGAAATTATAACTAGGTTTACTAGAAACAAAAATACTAACACTGCAAACCATTAGAAATAATTAGGGTTTATAAAAGATATGTACTAACACACTAGGGTAAAATTCAAGATTATAAATACTAAAACTTAGCAAAGATTATTCGAGAAAATTTCCGAAAAGAAATGTAATTTCTTTTACAATATCAAACTCAGTCCTATTTCAAAAAAATAAAATAATACAGTATTATTATTATTTATTTGTTATCAAAATAATCCATAACCAAAGATTATAAATTCATAATCTTTTAATATGAAACAATATATTCTTACTCATTAAGCTAACCCTAAACATTGAAAAGCTGAATAATAATAAGAATAGAAATTAAACAAAATTATACATAAATGTGAACCCAACAAAGACAAAACTGAACAAATATAGTATGGCCTACGTCCCTTCATATATATTATCTGTCTAGGCTTAACACCCTAATAAAAAACAACTTCTATAAATTAAACAGAAGTCACAATTTTGAAAATAAACAACCATCAGATACGGCTATGAAAGCCCTTCACCATTTTCAAAATTTCTATAACTATGGCCATTCATTCTCCTATAGAAACCACCGAGTGGCCTGACAAGCAAAGTCATGGCTTAAAGCCAGAGTTTAAAAATTATCACCATCTATTTCAATTAAGGCCAAGTAGGCTCAAAACCAAATGCATGAAGTCACGGCTGCGAAATCCATATCTACTTAATACAAACAGCCACGAGGGCTTGAAAAACTAAAAATTAAAAGAAGCAACAAAGAAAAAAATGACCGCGGCCTAGACTACAACCAAAACACATGGTAGTGCCATCACTATCCACCATATAGTTTGCGTAGGAGAAACCCCAGGTGAACCAAGGCTTACCAGGATGGACACCCTCAAGGAAGCCCGTAGGTAAAACTCTGTAGCTTCAAGCTTGGGCCTGGAGAGCCTGCACAGGGAGAAGAAAAACAAGTTTTGTTAGCTACTTCTATTACACAATTTAATAATTGAAACTGTGCCAATAAACTATAAGGAAAAACAATCGCTTTCTTACGTTGTGGAGTCGAGCAACCGAGAAGCTATGACAAGCCTTAGCCACGACGAGAAACTTTCAAACCCTTGACACAAAAACCAGCAGTAAACTTTGAACCAAAGAATCTTCCCACAACAACTCTTTCACGCTGGTTACGGTCTTTAACTTTCACACAAAGATTCAACTCTCACAGCGAAACGAAGGTAAAGACGACCCAAACCCTCTTATCCTCTTCACAGTAAGAAAAAACCACCTCACTTTGGGCAGTAAACTACTTACTAAACCAAGTTCTTCACTAGCTCAATAAGGTTGCAAAGACTTATGGGCATTGTAATGGAGGTTTGATAGAGAACTTGGTGGCCACGAGCCTTCGGCTTGACCACTCCACAACCCAAACAAAACAAGCGTATTTTTAGGTTTTCAACAAATTATATGCCGATACAAGTCAACAAGAAACCCTAACTCTCCTTGCCAACCACGTGTCCTTCAATAATTTTTCAAACTATGGGTTTTCATCCATAGTCATAGTCCCAATTGCAATCTACACAATCATTCGATTTAAGTCAAAAACCATATAATATCTTTTTATAAGAATCTATGCCCTCATATCGATTCTTTGTTCTTATACCATAGTCTTTGCATGTAGTCTTTGCATTATAGGAAATTTAACTATTTATACTAAGGGACCAATAGTTAACCATAATATATCTATGTTCATCTTGCTATTAAATATTGTCTATATTTGATAGTATTAAGACCCCAACGATGAAGATAAATTTACCTTCCATAAAAGTGCATAACCTTAGATCTTGTTTTAAAAGGTGTTCATTTACATAGGGTTTGTGTATAGTTTTAGTTATAAACCCAAACTTTTATAAGAGTCCCTCTTTTAAACTAATGCCTGTTTTTTTTTACAAAGGCAGTTTAAGATTCAAGGAAGATAATCTAGTTTTATGAAGATGCCTAATTATAGGAACCCTAATGCAAGGGTCATTATGTAAATATCTTTAGCAAGCCTAATATATTTATTGAAAACGAGAGCTCATATAAAACGAAGTTTTATGTATATAAGAAAACCAAGTAATAGTACATGATTTAGAGAAATCACCAACATGCCAGTATTTTAATGTTTACAACAAGAATTCAAGTTGATATGAACAGAACCATATTCCAATTGCTATAGGACAAACATGTAATTATAGATATATGCATGCGTAATATATCTTTTCTTTTATAAAAACGTTAGGTTATATATTCTTATGGACAGAAGTAGAAGTGTTCTTAAACATTTCAATTTGAAACATATAAGCATATAGTTGAAAAATACAAGAAGGAAGAATTACTTGGATCACATATTTTGGTCATACACTGAAATGCACATAACCCATCCTTTCATAGTTTTTTTTTAACATTTTTTTATGTAGTTTGATAAAATTAGCAATATCAACGTTACCTCTTACAGGGTCAAGCTGCAAACCAACTTTTTATTTACTAGCATTTTATCCTATGCTAGTGGAGTATCATTCTTGACTGGAATTTTACTGGAACAAACTGCTTACCTATTTACAACCTATAAAACGAACCATCATTCCACTGTATTAGATGTAAGCTAAGTAAGCCCCGATCTCACCTAAGATTCTATTCTACTTGAAAAGAGAAATTAATAACACAATTAACATCAGTTTAAGATATAGTTTCCTTTCTCACCTTTTAAAACACATAACCTACCGTGTTTAACTTTCTTAACAAAGTACTTAAGATAAACTAATAATTTATACAAACCCAAAGAAAAGAAATGGTCTTTGTTATTTATAATTGTTTGAGTATCCGCTAACAATTAATGGTTCAGTGTCAAACACAACCTTGACATTTTATGTTACATGAAAATTTTTAAATTTCTATGAATTTTTGGGTTATTACATGTGGTATCAGAGCATAAGGTTCAGAAATTTGGCCTGAACGTGGCTCAACATGCATAAATAGAACAATAGATTTAAAACATGTTTACTGATTTTTTTTTTCATTTTTCGTTTGAATTATACTTCCAGAGAATTTTCTGAGTTAACTGCGAGCATGGAAAGATTGGAAGAATATGCGATGAGGAATCCCCATTTACTGAACGAAGTAATTCGAAAAGAGAACCCATACAAGAAGAAATAACTAATAACTCATCTGAATTACTACAAGTAGTCAAGGAATTAAGAACAGATATGGAAACGGTTAAAAAGGAAAATGAGAGAATTTTGAGAGCTTGGGAGGAGCTAAATTAGATTTTGATGGAAAGATTTCAGAATGAGGAAAAAGGTAAATGAACAGAGTTTGAAGATATGCCTTACCAACATAAAGATAAAAAGTCTAAATAGTTTAAAATCGAAAATACCTCATCTTCTGAGGTGTATGGTGATTCACATAAAAGGAATTATCAATATACTAGTGATAGTAGTGAAGATAATCATTATACTAGGAAGAGAAAGTTTAAACCTTACGAAGAAATCTCTGGATAATTCAAGAAAATCAAGCCACCAACCTTTAATGGTGAAACTAAGAAGGGAGAGTAGGCGGAGTCATGGCTGTCTAGGTTGAAGAAATAGTTTCAAATTTATAACTACTTATTCAACTAGAAGCCATAATGGCTATTTATAACCTCACTAAAAAAGCAGATATTTGGTGGCAGGACCTAAAAAGAGTAAAAGGTATGAGCGAGAAAAACATTAACTGGAGTACATTTATGAAATATTTTAAGAAGATTTTTTTGCCTGAATAGTACTATGAGGACCTAGCTAAGGAATTTTATGAACTAAAACTGGGAACAATGAATATGAAAGAACTAAATAGTAAATTTCTAAGTTTGCTTAGGTATGTGCCGTATATTGTGGATGAGAAGCCTAAGGTACAGAGGTTTCTCAGTTGTTTACCTTATCATATAAAAGACAAAACTGAGTATGACAATCTAAAAACTTTAGAAGAAGCAATGAGAAAGGTGAATTTCTGTTATGAACAAAATCGCAAAAAAGAAAGTATGACAAACTAGAAGGCCAAAATAACTAATAATTTTGAACAGAAGAAGAAATGTTTTGTACCTAACCAAAATTTTAAGAATAATAACACACAAAATTTTGCTAGTAAAAATTTCGAAGGGAACAAAAGTAATTCACAGACCAATCCAAATGGTCATAGAAATAAAGAATCTGTTAATAATCACGGTAATTATACCAAGAATTTTGAACGAAAGGAACCAATAAAGTGCTACGAATGTAATGGTCCGCATTATGCATTAGTTTTCGCCAATCGGAAGAAGACTGTTAGCAACATACACACGATACAGGAGGAGATGACTGTCGGTGACCTAGCGAGGACAATGCCCAGGATCAATGTAACATTGGAGAATAGGCAAGCGGATTATCAAACTTCCATGGTGGAAGTGGAAGGTAAGATGAATCAAATACCTATATCTATTTTAATCGATCCAGGAGCTAGTTTAAGCTATATTTCTCCTGATTTAGTAGAAAACTGTAAGCTATCAGTAGAAAAGTTTGCAAAGTCTTGGTTAGTCCAGCTATCTACTGGTGTAAAGAGAAAGGTAATTAGCTTTGTTAAGAATTGTACAGTAAAAATGGATCAGTTTGAAACCTTTGTCGAGCTTAATGCTTTACCTTTAGATTCATATGATATGTTAATTGGTATGGATTGGTTAGAAAGGTTCATATGATATGTTAATTGGTATGGATTGGTTAGAATAGCATAGGGTAGTCCTGAATTGTTTTGATAAAACCTTTACTTGTGGAAATAACGACGGAGAAACAGTGAATGTAAAAGGAATCCCTAAGAAAATAGCCATAAGACAGATTTCTGCCTTGCAGCTTAAGCGAGCTGTTCGGAAGGTTTGTAAAACCTTTGCGGTAACAGTAATTAATGAATAAAATACTAATAACAAAGAGAAATTAAAACTGGAAGACATTCCTATCCTGAGGGAGTATTTAGATGTATTTTCGAAAGAAATTTTGGGGCTACCTCTGAAGTGGGAGTTAGATTTTACTATTGAAATGGTACCTGGTGTAGTGCCTAGCTCAAAATCCCCATATCGAATGAATATACAGGAATTAAATGAATTAAAGTCACAGTTAAAAGAACTCATTGATAAGAATTATATTAGACCCAGTGTGTCTCCTTAGGGAGCACCTGTTATTTTCGTTAAGAAGAAGGACAAAACTCTATGACTATGTATAGATTACCGTCAACTAAATAAAATGCTTATCAAAAACAGATATCTGTTACCCCGAATAGATGATCTGTTTGATTAGTTACATGGAGCAACAGTATTCTCGAAGATAGATTTACGAGCTAGTTACCACCAGGTCCGAATCAAAGATGAAGACATCTTTAAAACATCTTTTAGGACCCGGTATGGTCATTACTAGTTTGTCGTTATGATATTTGGGCTTGCCAATGCCCTAGTTGTTTTTATGTGTCTGATGAATAATGTAATGCATAAATATCTTGATAATTTTGTGGTCGTATTCATTGATGACATATTAATTTATTCAAAGTCTGAAGAAGAACATAAAGAACATTTAAAAATTGTCTTGCAAGAGTTATGAGAACATCAAATCTACGAAAAATTTAGTAAATGTGACTTCTTTAATGATAAAATTCAGTATCTGGGTCATGTTGTGACTAAAGAAGGAATTTATATCGACCCCAAAAAGATAAAGGAAATCGAGGAATGGCCAATCCCAAAAGACGTAACTGACATCCGATTGTTGATGGGGATTACTGGCTATTATCAAAGATTTATCGAAGGGTTTTCAAGAATTGCAAATACCATAACTTCTTTATAGAAGAAAGGGAAGAAGTTCGAGTGGAGTCAAAAGTGTGAAGACAACTTTAAAAAGTTAAAAACATTATTAACTAGTGCACCAATCTTAAGAATTGCTGACCCTCATAAAGATTTGATAATATGTACTCACGCATGTAATGACGGTTTAGGTGGAGTTTTAACTCATAAAGGACACGCCATTTCTTATGAGTCTAGGAAGATAAAGATTCATGAGAAAAATTATGTGACCTATGACTTAGAGTTAGCTGCTGTCATACATGCCTTGAAAATGTGGCATCATCATTTAATCGAAAAGAAGTTTATATTAATGACAGCTAATAAAGGGTTAAAATATATGTTGGATCAACCTAACTTAAATGCTAGGCAAGCTAGATGGCTAGCTTTCCTTAGAGAATACGATTTTGAAATCCAACATATTATAGGAAAGGAAAATAAGGTTGCTGATGCATTAAGCAGAAATGCAAAATTGAATTTTACAACAGCAATCAGCACCTATAAAACAGATTTAGAAGAACAGTTAGAAGATGGAATAGGACAAGATGAAAATTATCGAAAATTACAAGGAAAGGTAAGAGAAAATTTAATTGAAAGTATAAGTATAGTGTATAGTTTGAATGAAAAAGGATTATTATTGTATAAAGATAGACTATAAGTACCTAATGTACCTAAGATTAAGTTGTTGATTTTAAACGAAATTCAGAAAACTCCTTATTCAGGGCATCGAGGTTATCAAAAAACTATAACTATGCTAAGAAAGGATTATTTTTGGCCAAACATGAAAAATGAATGGGCAGAATACATTGCTAAGTGCTTTGAATGTCAGCAAGTAAAAACTGAACATCAACATCCAGCTGGGTTACTTCAGCCTTTACCTATTCCTAGCTGGAAATGGGAGATAATTAGTCTTGATTTTATGACAGGACTGCATAGAAATCAAAACTTAAATGACTCAATAATGGTAGTTGTTGATAAATTGAGCAAAGCACCTCATTTTATACCTGTAAAAACTACTTATAAAGATGCAAATTGTTGATATTTTCTTAAAACAATTTTTTTGGTTACACAGAATACCGAAAGTAATAATTTCAGACAGAGACCCTAAGTTTACGAGCAACTTTTGGAAGTCTTTGTTTAAAGGATTAAATACTACATTAAACTTCAATACCTCTTTCCATCCTTAAACAGACAGAATGAATGAAAGAGTAAATAGGTATTGGAGGGTCTGCTCAGAATGTATGTAAAAGAACAACCAGGTAAATGGGAAGATTACTTACACCTGGTAGAATTTGGTTACAACAATCACTATCAAGACTCAGCAAGATATAGTCCTTTTGAAATTTTGTATGGCAGTAAGTGCAATACCCCCATTTCATAGATTAATCCAGTTGACAGGCTAGTATTAGGACCTGAATTATTAAAAGAGATGGAGTTAATTGTAAAACAGGTACAAGGTAACTTGAAAGTTGCACAAGATCGACAGAAAAGTCAAGCAAATCTTAAACAAACTCCAAAGGAGTTCCAGGTATGTGAACATGTCTTTATTAAGGTGAGACCTAAAAAGAGTTCTCTGAGGTTAGGTAGTTGTGCTAAGTTAGCACCCCGATATTGTAGACCTTTCGAAATACTGTCGAGGATAGGACAGGTAGCATATCAGTTAGCTTTACCGCCAAACTTAAGAGTTCACAATGTTTTTCATATTTATGTATTAAAAAGATATGTACATGATGCTACTGATGTTATTAACTGGAATGATGTGCAGGTGGAACCCGAAGGATATTTTTTGGTGGAACTAGATTGTATCCTTGAAAGGAGGGAGATCTCGCTTCGAAATTGCACCATTTGTCAGGTGAAGGTGCAATGGAAGCACCTTAGTCTAAAAGAAGCCACCACAGAATTGGAAAGTCATATGCGGGATGTATATCCAATTCTATTTCAGGGCAATTCAGAGGACAAAGAATAAATAACATCGAGGACGATGTTATAAATTAAGGGGGTGTGTATGTCACATGCCCCAATTTGCAAAACAATTTTATGTTTTTGAGAAAACATTATGTTATATTTTATATTAAAGTTTGTAATTAATGACCATGTGGGGTCAAGAATAATTTAATGTATTGTAGAATATTTTATTAATAAATAAATAAAAGATGAGACAACAGCTTAGGGAACCTGTTAAATGAGTGTTTACTGGTCACTTGGTAGAGGATACTAGGTTGAGACCAGATTGACAAGTGGCAGCATCCTCAAACTACTTCTAGCTGTTGCAGGTGGCAACTTCCCTATATTTGTGGTCATGATTTCCTAAGAAAGTGGAACAGGAGCAGGTGGCTCACTAAGTAAAAACTGACCGAGAAGACCTAGGCATGCTAATAAAACTGCCCATTGAAGACAACTAAGGCTGCTCATTCTGGATTTGTGATCATTCTGAGTGAATTAAGTGCACATGTGAATTCGATGGAGGGGACTAGCTGAAGTAAGTTTGAGGGGTTAATTGCTAAAGACTGAACTTGTGCAGCTATTCTAAGTTGAAGTTCTTACTGGTGTAAGCAGGACTGAGTTATTGCTGAACACTTAGTGGAGTTACAGAGGATCTCAAGACTACATCTCTCACCCAGTACTCTGCCAAGAGGATGGGGAGACAACCTCGGGGGTCCTACGAACTGTTGTTCAAATATTCTCCAAGAGTTGGTTGGGAGGAACAACCTCCTTAAGCTTTTGTCATCTCATCTATTTGATAGGATCTACTTGTTTAGGTTCAGTTACTATTTTATTTACTGTTTCAGAAAAATTTAAGAGTTTTCCAATTATTATAGTATATTGTTATTTTATTGTTGTTATGGATAAAGAAAGAAAAGATTATTTATACTATGAAAGTTAGTAACTAGTTAGATAAGGGTAAATCAGTAGAGATATTGTCGAGTTAATTGATACATAGAAAAATTATCCAAACTGTATTTTTCCACGCCTCTTACAAGGCAGTAATCTAGTACAGTGAGTATGTTTATTTCAGATAAGTAGATTTAAATAAAATTAAATGCAGATGTAAATGATTACTTCTACAGGTTTTTGTGTAACCTAAATTGCAGAACTTTAGCTGTATTTGTATTATCTATTGAAAGTATTAAACTATCTAATTACATATAGAAGAACAAATTTAAATAATACATACTAGTATGCATAATATTTCATACAGTAAAACTAATATAGTTACAATTTATAAATCTATTAAGTAGACCTAAATAAATAATATAGGAACATTAAAATATTTAACTAGGTTTAACCGAGTAAACAATAATTTAGGTTATCTAATTACCTAGTTAGCCATTCATGAGAAATTATAACTAGGTTTACCAAAAACACAAATACTAACACTGCAAACCATTAGAAATAATTAGGGTTTATAAAAGATATGTACCAACACACTAGGGTAAAATTCAAAATTATAAATACTAAAACTTAGCAAAGATTATTCCAGAAAATTTTAGAAAATATATGTAATTTCTTTTACAATATCAAACTCAGTCCTATTTCAAAAAATAAACTAATATAGTATGATTATTTTTTATTTGCTATCAAAGTAATCCATAACCAAAGATTATAAATTCATAATATTTTAATATGAAACAATATATTCTTATTGATCAAGCTAACCCTAAACATTGAAAAGTTGAATAATAAGAAGAATAGAAATTAAACAAAATTATACATAAATGTAAACCCAACAGAGACAAAACTGAACAAATATAGTATGGCCTATGGCCCTTCATATATATTATCTGTCTAGGCTTAACAGCCTAATAAAAAATGACTTTTCAAAATTAAACATAGGTCACAATTTTTAAAATAAACAACCATCAGATACGGCTATGAAATCCCTCCACCATTTTTGAAATTTCTATAACTACGACAATTCATTATCCTATAAAAACCCTAATCAAAATCTTAAAGAAACCACCAAGTGGCCTGACAAGCAAAGTCATGGCTTAAATCCAGAGTTTAAAAATTATCACCATCTGTTTCAATTATGGCCGAGAAGGCTCAAAACCAAATTCATGAAGTCGTGGCTGTGAAATCCATATGCACTTAATACAAACAGCCACAAGGGATTTAAAAAATAAAAATTAAAAGAACCAACAGAGAAAACAATGACTGTGGCTGAGTCTACAACCAAAACAAATGGTAGTTCCATCACTATCCACCATACAGTTTGCATAGGAGAAACCCCAGGTGAACCGAGGCTTACCACGGTGGACGCCCTCAAGGAAGCTCGTAGGTAAAAATTTGTAGCTTCAAGCTTGGGCCTGGAGAGCCTGCGTAGGGAGAAGAAAACTGAGTCATGTTAGCTACTTCTATTTCACAATTTATTAATTAAAACTGTGCCAATAAACTGTAAGGAAAAAAAATCGCTTTCTTACCTTGTGGATTCGAGCAACCGGGAAGCTGTGAAAAGCCTTAGCCACTACGAGAAAGTTTCAAACCCTTGACACAAAAACCAGAATTAAACATGAACCAAACACTCTTCACGCAACAACTCTTTCACGCTCGTTACGGTATTTAAATTTCACACAGAGATTGAACTCTCACAACGAAACGAAGGTAAAGATGGCTCAAACCCTCTTATCCTCTTCACAGTGAAAAAAACCCACCTCACTTTGGGTAGTAAACTACTTCCTAAACCTTCTTCACTAGCTCAGTAAGGTTGCAAAGACTTATGGGCATTGTAATGGAGGTTCGATAGAGAACTTGGCGGCCATGAGCCTTCGGCTCGACCACTCCACAACCCAAACAAAACAAGCATATTTTTAGGGTTTTGAAACTTGCTCATGCTTACGAATAGACAACTGCTTAGCTAATTTCCCTTGGTTAAAATTCTCTGAGACAGACTGCCCATGATCCACTACTACATTTCGATCCAAAATCCAATGGAAAAATCCGACGGCGCGTGGATTTCTTTTTTTAAACTTACCAAAAATCACAAGGATAATTTTTTTTTTTGTAAATGTGGCCATAAGCGACGGCTAGTCTCATAAGCGTTGCTTAAGCGATGGCGCCTTTAATTGGTTTGTGGATTTTTGGTTTTGAAGTGATGATGTGGTTGAGGAAGAAGTGGGTGGTTGTAAGAGAAGTGTTGATAAATGTTAACATTGCTTAAACCATTTGATAAATTAGGTAATGGCCAATAATCTACTTGTGGTCACAATTGGATATAGGGTGACATTCCATAATGTTGATCCCTTAGTTGCAAAAAATGCTAATAATGATAATGGGATATGGAGGAGTAGATTGTGCTTAGGTTTTAGGGGTGAGAATTTGACAATTCTTGCATAGATTAATCTCATGAATGTAGTGATGTGAAAAGAAAGCCAACAAATATCCCACATAAAGGATCTTTTGGGTGATGGCCATTCTTGATAAATGGTCATTGTAAGCATCCCATGAAATCTATTGAGAACTTGTTTGACCTCTTTCTGAGTTAGGAATTCACATACTATGATGTCAACTCCTCATTGATACATGTTGCCTTTAAGGAGGAGGTAACAAGGACACCAATGATGAATGTCTTGACGGTCATCTTGAGAGAGATGTGGATCAAAGCTCAGTGTGTAAAGGTAGTTCAAGATAATGTCATAACATGGGTTGTTCGATGCTATAACAAAAATATGCTTGTCAGGAGCAATACTATTGAGTGGCCATTGGATTAGATGGGTAGGGAAGTCAGTGATGAAATCGATGAGGGACAAAGCTTTCTTATGTTTACATGTATAAAATTTAAGGTCAAATTCTTGGAGAAAGGATATCCAATGAGAAAATTTTCCTTTAATGAGCTAACATCCCAAGATACACTTCATGCGATTTGAATTGTTCATGATATTGACGTGGTGAAGAATGATATAGTAGTGGATATTATGTATTGAATGAGCCATGATCAATGCCATCTTCTTTTCGTGCTTTTTATTTTTATTCTAGTCCTCCAATAATTTCTTGTGATAATAAAATACATGCTTGCAATCATCCTCCCTATATTAAATTAAGAAATTAATAAAATTTGTAACTAAGCTTGTTTGACATAACTTGGTAATCCACCCAAAATAGTGAATATCTCGTTCATGTTAACACTCTATATAATGTAACACCCATAATATTTTTTTATGCTACTCCCACCATTACCATAATTTTTAGATACCAGACCTCCACCTTGAGTTTCATCATATCATCAATAATGACATAAAAAGTAAAGTGATGTTTCATCTAAGTTAATGCCATGAAAGATAAAGTAATGTTTCAACTAAGCTACCCATCCTAGCGAGTTAAAACCATCAAAACTTTTAAAAATTAAAACATAAATGAACTTAAATCCATCTTAATCATATCTTATCCCACAAACATCCCATTTTTTATAACAAAAGCAAATAATATATACAGATGAAGACACGAACACGAATCTCGTTCCTAAATATCCCTCAAGATTTATATGTTTATATAGTTGTCCATATAAATGGAAGAAAAATATCTAAATATTTTCGAAACACAAACCACCCGACTCCTTCTATATTATCCCTTTTACACCTTATCCTCTCAGTTTCGCGGTACGAACACTAGTACATATGGGCGGATTTTTCCACGTTAGTTTTCCACGTTTTTTACTTTCGTGGAAAAATCAAGGGTAAATTATGCATTTTTACAATTTTTTTTTAATGAAGCCTCAACTTCCGTCGCTATATCCACGCGAGCCCTGACTTCCGTCGCTATATCCAAGTGAAGGTAATATTATATTAAGTTTGTTTATTTGGATAAGCCCGCGTTTATTTGGATAAGCTCAGACGGCTGAAAAACCTCTCGGCTCTGACCCTTTCGATTGCCCCTCCAATTCAACTTCGTGCCATGAATCTTCGATTTCACAGGAGGAGAGGGCCATTACGGAGAAATGATTCTATTTGCATCCCTCGCCTCTCAGTACGCCCAGGGACAGGGAGCCAGAGCTGCTAACCCTGTTTCCCCTGCAGTCTTCCCGGGGATCCAGCTCTTAGCTCCTAGTCTTCTTGCCCTTTGTGGCAGGCATCTCACCATTGATCTGCTTTCATTTTTGGTTTTGGTGAATTACAATTATTTGAGCATCAAATAGCAAGCCCTGGCAAGTTGGTCCAAATGGTCTGTGTTTTTTTAACCTGGATCTGTATATGGAAGAAGATGGCCTGGCCTGTGATTTTTACTTTTGTAGACTTGCCCGGAAGAAGGCCTGCTGTTTCGTCTTTCTCCTTCAGTAAGTGCCTATGTTTGATGTATCATATCAATTTGTCTGGACTTTGATCTATATGAAAAAATATATATATATATCTTTGCCTATGAATTTTTGAGAATGCTGGGCCAATGAATCATCGATTCGGATGAAATTTTGTGGATGTGAAGCTATCTGTGATAGTAAATAGGTTTTGGTTTTTTCCATTCCCATTCTTTGTATTTCTGGTTAATTTTAAATGGGATTTATTGGCTATACATTGAATAAATTCTCTGTTTTTCCTGCCTACTGTTTTAAATCTGAAAACGGTGAATGCTGTTACTGAGGGATACCATTTGGACATGACATCAATCCTTCCATCTCTTTCACCAAACAAAAGCAGGATAATTGAAGCCAACCCCATTTTTTTTGGCCTGAGTTTGCAGTTAGTTGGCCACCAAACGGAAGTTGGAGAATTGGATCCAACCCCATTTGTTTTCGCCTTAGTTGGTAGTGCGTGTACATGAATAGCATACATTGAAGAAGGTAAGCAGATACATACCCAAATCATTAAAGTGGATCGGATTCAGATATATTTGTGGGAAGTGCGCTCCTTCATATGTATGGAAAATTTGGGTGTGGGTATATCGAGAATGTGTTTGTCGGAATATATTGGCTTAGGTTAGGTTTCTCTTAACCATGGCGATGTTTTAGTCTCAATTTCAACCGATTCCCCAACGTGGCCTGCTGCCTCAACTTCATAATCATTGTGGCTATTATTTCCGTTCAGCCTTTAGGCAGGGACTCGGAAGAAAGGTTGTGTGCTTTTTCCATTTCCCATCAGGTTCTCCATTGTTCATATTTTTAAGAAGCATCGCGATTCGCTACCCCACATCACTGTCTACTAAAATATTGTTGACTTGAGTTTACCCAGGAAATTCTTTGATCAGGATCCATCTTCGCGACGAGAAGCAACATAACAGACTCCCAACAAAATGTCTTCTCCTGCAGAGTAATTTCCTTATAATGTTCTTCTGCTCTTTGCTTCCAGGTTTTTCACGGCTTAAAGTTTGTGGTAAAAACCCTGATCTATTTATTTGCATTATTTGTGCACCTTGTGCATAAATTCTTCCTTATTATCCAATGCAGATTACTAATTATGCTGGCTATCGGTGGATTGATTGATGTTGTAGGGTTTGTTTTATATGAACATATTTTTAATTTTTTCGAAACCTGCATCAAGGGTTTCTATTTAGTATTTATCACTAGCACTTGTCCCACTCCTAATTCCAGATTATAGATAACTATGTCTTTATGCAGAATGTTTTGAACCAGAATGTGTTTCCTTGACCTGCAAAATGTTTATATATGGAAGGAAGGAAATAAAGGTGGACGATATGGGGGATTTTCGATAGTGGGAGCAAGAAGCATCACAATTGGAGCTTATACCCCAAATGCCGCATCGATAGTAATATTGCATCCCAGGTATGTCGTGCTTCGCCAACAAAAATACTAAAAACACCATGAGCATATATTGGAGGAAAAACCTTCTCTTTAAAAGAGGATGAAAACTAGTTTCCTTTCAGTGTTATCTTTAATGCTTGATGCACATATTGTGCATCACTGAACTTGGGTTGAACCTACGCTTTACATCAAAAAAAGGTGCTCAACATGTATTTTATATCGAGAACTCTATTTCCTGGCCAACGTTCATTGTCTCTAGTTCAACTTTCCAACTGATAAACATTGTTCTTGTGACTCCTAACACGTTCCCCTCTAATCTCGGCTAACAAAACCGACCTAATTGTTTTTTT
>LPNX011066623.1:132792-193081 GCA_001517045.1 Pseudotsuga menziesii | reverse complement strand
AGCTTTTTGGAAGATTGCTGCATTATAGAACTCGGTTGTTACAGCATATGGCTAGTAACCCAGGGGGCATTGCACTTCCAACCGATCAGATGAAGGGAAATGAAACCCTGAAGTTTGAACCAACAAGCATGATGTTATGTTTTCTTACATGCTTTTATATTTTTTTAACAAAAAACAGTCAATAGATCCAATCCCTGAATAATGCAGCGACGGTTAATAATGCACACGATCCCTGAATAATAGAGCCAAGGATTATGATAGGCTGACACAGCTAAGACGAATTAAGTTTGGCTGGAAATCAATTTGATAGGTAGCATGTTTCACAATATTTTTTTTAAAAAAAATTTCATCAGGCGTCGCTTAAGCGACGCTTAGGAACCGTCGCTTATCCGACAGTTATTCAAAAAATCCGTCGCTAATCCGACAGTTGCCCTTAGTTCCGTCGCTTAAGCGACAGTTAATTAGGTCGCTTATCCGACAGTTATTCAAAAAAGCCGTCGCTAATCCGACAGTTTCCCTTTCTCGCCGTCGATTAAGCGACGCCTGGGGATGCAAATATTTTTTAAAAAATTTCTTCATTGTCGCTTAATAAGGGTCGGATAACCGACGATGTAAATTCAAGCGACGGTTACTTAAGTGTCGCTTAAGCGACGGTTACTTAAGTGTCGCCTAACCGACGACAAGTTTTCGACGCTTCAAAAAAAACCAAAGTGTCGTACATGCGACAGGGAAGTGTCGAAAATCCGACATGAAAGCCGTCGGATTTTTGGTCAAAATGTAGTAGTGATGCTTTCAGAATCTCTAAAATTGAAAGAACCATCGAGCATTTACTTTCTCAGGCTCGCCAAAAATCCATGAGATCGTACCACAATGGTGTCTCTAGACACCACCCCACAAAAAATAGTTTGGCAGCATTCCCACTTTGGGTCACCTTTGTTCAAAGTACTCTGCAATGTGTCTTCCTTGGACCCCATCAATATCAAAAGTGTCTACCTCCCCCAAGTATTTCCCATCTGCAGTGATATTCCCAGTATTACAGCTATGATCCCATTCCCATGAGTTAGTTTCATTCGCTGCATGGTCCGCCCTATCGTTATACTCTGAACAAAGGAATTTTGAGTCTACTAAACTCCCTCTGCCCCTATTCAACTCTTTCCCTCCCCCCCCCCCCCCCCCCATTCAATGGGTTAGTCCTCATATTGTCTCACATCTTTCGGTTATGTCCCTCACACTTATAGTCAAGGAAACACCATTTCGTTGACCACGGGCAGGTCTCCCTCTGTCGACGACAACACACATATTCCAGAGGATAGACCCAGAGGTACCTATATCTTGGTTTCATTAACCGCATTGATGAGTTCCTTGGATCACTTGAGAGGAGTCCTTAATGCCTCTCAAGATGGTTGTTTCTCATGTGCTCGACTCCAACTACATCATCGCACCATTGAGATTCGTACAAGGTATTGGTCCATGAAGTATTTGGTCAAAAACCCCAGATGTCACCTAACACTAGCACATTGATGAGCCTATTCAAGGGACCTAAATAGGTTTATGTCCCTTGTGATTTCCGGGTTGCGTTGGAGACAGTGTTCAGAAGCCCCAACAGTGCTTCTATATATAGATTTATGATTGATGTAGCATACTTGTACCATAGAGACTTTGACTCTCCATTAGTGAGTCCATACAACTATGTACCATTCCAGATCCTGTAAGCTATTAGTACTGAAGATTTAGCATTCCATGAGAATGCCATGGGTCCAGTGTAGCAGTTCTTCGAATCAGTATTGTATTCAGCCTCTCATTGAGGCAACACTATGTATCATTAGTTGTACATGATCGGATCTTGTATTATAGAGCATAGATCAAATTATTCTTTTGACATTGTTACGAGCATGGAGATGCTCGCCTTGTCCATATACATGTCACAAATCATTTGTATCTAACCCATTGATGGGAACCATATTAATACAAAAACCAAAAGCCACCATGCCCGAGCCCAGGAAGCACCACCTCTCCACAGAAAATCCTATGATGTCCGTCGGCCATACGATGAGCTCCTGCCCTCACACATCAGGGGGGCAATTAGTTAACCCAAAAAATCCCTCACTCAGCTCTACATGGCTTACACCACCCAAGGACACCCATGCATAATCCTCATTTGACCCCATTTGACCCCCACACCGTCAAGAAGGCTTAAAAACATGAAGATGGGCTTAAAAAACCCTAAAGAGAGCCTAAATAGCTTTCATGGGGGCTAAAGCCTCTAAAAATGGGCTAAAACCCCTCAAAGGAGCCTAAAACCCTAAAAGGAGCTAAAGATTGAGCGAAAGGGGCTAAAAGCCCAAAAAGGGCTAAAACCCTGACCGAGGGCTTAGAACCCTAAAAAAGCTATAAATAGAGGGGTGGGGGTCACTCTCAAAATATTCCTCCCTTGCATACTATTATGCTACCCGAGTGGATTCCTTGAGACCATTTCCCTCTCAAGCCACCCACACTCCCTCTCATCCATTTTCCCTTTGAGCCATAGCTCCCCCATTGCCAAGAGAGAGGTGCTTCTCCAAGCTAGGGCATGGTGGCCCATTTCCACCAAGAGGTATAATCTTTTGTTTAATGTCATTTTCATTTTAGTTTTTGTCTAACTCAGTTTGCTTGTAGGTTTATTTCATGTTCTAACAAGTGAATGCAGGGTTCTGGAGTCTAACCTTGTGTGCAGGGTTTCCATCTCTTTCCTTTATGTTATTTGCTTCATTCCAGTTTTGTTTTTCTTGCATTACCATCAGGAACCCTATCCTTCCGTCCTATAGATGGAAAGTGGCCATTCCTTCCCTATAGTAAGGGAGAAATCCTTGCTACACACCTGTCAGCAAAACACCCTAAACATTAAGTGGGAAGCAGGATCCGCAATCCATAATCTGAATGCAGAAAGGACCATTGCAGGAACAACTTTACAGAAGTCCGTTTTTAAAAACGGAGAATTGCAAACCCACAATATGCAATCCACAATTGTGGAAAAAATGTTGCACAAAGGAAAATGTGAAAATAGAGTTGCGGAACCAGAACTGCGAAAACAAAATTGTTGAAATATGTATTGTGGAAAAAGAGATTGCGGATGTAACACCCCAGTTTTGACCCCATGGTATTAAATTACATATGATGTAAATATTGTATTAAATCGTAGTGTGGAGCTCAAGGAAAAGACCCCACCATGGATTTAGTGTTGTATGTTTCAGCAATTAAAATCGATGCCGATGGTTTATGTGCTAGCCAAGCACAATATGTTTGAGACATCATGTAAAATGCAAATTAATAAAAATACCACCTGTGCTATGCGCCACAACATTAAAGAGATGGGGCCATGATTTCACAAGGAATAGGGAGGGGGGAATATTCAAACCTTTAAGCTTATGAGGAAAAACAAATGTGGGAAAAACAAATGTCTGAGGGAAAACCCATAAGTTGTCAACTACCCATTTTGTCTTTTTGTGCCGAGTCATCTAAAGTTGGTGAAGGAAGTTATTGCCTTGGGATGAGAAAGGTATGGAAGTCAAATTCAAATTGGGAAGTCACCCATTTTTGGAAAACGTTTTTTTCGCCTCTTGGGCAAGTAAATGCTTGGAAATGCATGTCCAGGCCATTAAGCACCCATGTCTTTCATTTCCTCACCATTCTCAGGGATGTGGAGGCTCCCTCACGCAGCTAAAGATAGCTGGGGCGTTCTCCCTCATGATTTGTTATCGCTCTTCATTTCTCCATGCTCAGAATTTGTTTTCTATGTTGTTGGGTGAATGGGAAGAAATGGGTCGTGATTTTGGGGTTTGAGGAGGCTGTTTTTCCTTTGTGAGAAAGTTTGGAGCTTCCTTCATGTTTTCCTGCATCTTCCCTAATTTCTCCAAGCCGAGAAACCCATTTTTGTGTGGTTCAGCGAATGGGAAAAAGATACCCATGATCTGGGTGTTCATGGAGGTTCTTTCAGCTCCTACAATTCCCATAAACGTTTGGTGAAAACATATTTATCCCACAGGGTGGCTTTCCCCATTTTACTGGGACGTTTTTGGTTGCGAATTCCATTTTTGGTCATGCCCAGCGGATGGGAGAATAGATCCACAAATCGGGGGTTTGATGAGGCCATTATTACCTCTGTGAAGCCCAAGAACATTCCTGAAATTGTATTTACTCATGCAGGGTTGTTTTCCCCTCAGCGTTTTCATTTTGGTTGCCCATGGATGATTTGTGAAATCGTATTTTCTATCGGAGGGTGGTTTTCCCTTTCACCAAATCTTTTTTTTGTTGCAAAACGTTTTCTTTCATACCCAGCACGTGCATTTTGTTGTTGTGTTGTTGGCTTGGAAGAGTAAGTCCAAGAAACCCATTGTTAGATGGTTGGTTGTGTTGGGGGTGATTGTTGGCTTGACTGTGGATGTATGGTTTTGGCTATGTGTGAGCCTGTTGTTCCCTAGTGCCTTGTGGAATCATATCCAGCTCGGGGTTGGCGGTGATGCTGAGAGATTGATGAGCACACTAGCCTATGGTTGGGTGGAACGTTGCAGCAACGTAGCTAGTTGCGAACGAACTTCTTTTCAAGATAAGTATTCTTGCGCTCAATCTTTGCAAACTATTTGTTTTATGAATTAATATGAACATGTTGAATGCTTAAATGAATGTGTTTGTCTTCCATTATGTATTTACATGTATAATGCATCTGTTTATGTATTTTATGTTCAATGCATTCTCATTTATATGATAATGGGGCTAGATTACCGTTTGAGAGTAGCAGCAGCCTAGTCATGTCCTCCCCATCGTTGGTATGAGGGATGGGGATGTGACAGTGGAAAGGAGCTTGATGAAGGGTAATATGCAGAAACCGAGTTGTGAAAACTCAATTGCGAAAAGATTCCGTTGCAAAAAGACTAAGGTTGTGGAAGCAAGTCTGCGGAAAGCTATATTGTGGAAATATAGTCTGCAAGAGACAAGTTACGAAATTGAGAATGTGGAATCGCATTGATAAATTGGGAAAAGACTAAACTACACTACAATAAAGGATACTGGCATAAAATATGGGTATGTCAATTGAGACATGCAGTGAAAAAAACCAATTTGATCACTGAACGTGCATGAAAAAACTGTCAGGACATAAGCCCATCAATCGAAAGGAGCTTGGTGAAGGGTAATATCCAGATATGGAGTTGCGGAAACTCAATTGTGGAAATATTGAGTTGCGGAAATAATGAGAATGCAGAAGCAAGCGTACGAAATCACGTTGCTAAATTGAGAAAGGACTAAATTGAACTACAGTAAAGGACATTGGCAAAAAACATGGGTCTGTCAATCGAGACATGCAACAAAAATAAGAAATTGATCACTAATTGTACATGAAAAAAGTTGTAAGGATTTAATCCATCAATCCATTCATGCACACGACCGACCGTAACACATAAGACACCTGCCAAACTCATATTTACCCAATAGACGAAACACTTGTCGAAATTTAATTGGACGGAGTGTCAAGGAATCTACTAGACTACCGTCTCCATTGTGTAACTCCTTCGGTGTAATTACATATTTATTTTAATATTTAATTAAAATTTAAAGTTATAATTAAATGTTTGTAAGCTTAGATAAAATAAAGATTTAAGGAAAAAAACAAAAATAAACTTTAACACATAATATAATTATACTAAAATCAAAGATAATGCACCTTATCTCTTAATTATTGTTATTATCTACTATCATTCTAAGATCGTGATTTCGGGATATAGAAATTGAAAAAAATATGCATCATTGCCCCTTTCATGACCCAAATATATAACATTCTCATGTGAGCGAACAAATCATATATCGGGGAGCTGTCACTTCACTTTAGCTCGGGTCTCTGCGCTTCCTCCTTTCACAAACTATTCATTCGCAACAATGCACCAGAGACTGGTTTAATTTCTATTGAAGAGCTTACCGTGGAAGACGGTACAGGACTTTCAGGCGTAGTCGAGGAATCGAAGGGCAACGGAGGATTAACTACATCTTCTCCATTTCCTTCTAACATTTGAACAACCCTCGTCATACATGGACATCTCCAATGGTATTGGATGCACCAAAATCCAATCTTTGTGAGTCTACTCACCTTCTCCTCATCTTCTGCTTCTATTTCTTCTCCTCCTCTCCTCAATCTCATTCCCAACTCACCATTCTCAAGCAACTTGAAAGCCAACTCAGGAAAGTACAACTGGCTGGACCGGCTCACCTGCACATCAATATTCTTTCTACCCCCAACAATCTCTAGCAAGAGCATTCCAATACTGTAGACATATTCTTTCTACCCCCAACAATCTCTAGCAAGAGCATTCCAAAAATGTAGACATATGATTTATCAGTAACAGGGCCCATATCTCTCGACCACACCTCTGGCGCCACATATCCAGGCGTCCCTCTCCCTCCCGTCATTGATATATGGTCATATCCCTTCCCACACAGTTTTGCGTGTAAAGTGGGCGTCCAGCAATGTTGTGAGGTTTGATGTCGAAGTGTATGATGCGTTTGTGCCAATCTTGGTGTAAATAAGCAATTCCACGAGAGGCGCCCAAAGCGATTGAATACAACTGTTCCCACCTTAAGAGTTGCCCCTTCTCTTTTTCAAGAAATATAAACTTCTCCAGAGATCTGTTAAGCATGTACTCATATACAAGTGCGCTTGTATAACTTTGGAAACAATACCCCAACAGACGAACCAAATTGAAGTGATGAACCCGTCCAATTGTGGCTACTTCATTCATGAATTGGGTACTCTCGCTGTACGTGTGCCTATCAAGAATCTTAACAGCCACTAGAGCGTCGTTCCGAAGCTTTCCTTTATACACCACACCATAACCTCGTTCTCCCAACTTTTCTTGAGCTGAGAGAGTGAATATTTGGTTGGCATTGGCAATTCATAGGCATAATCCTTTAGGAATTTCTCCACCTTTGAAGCAGAGCTACCAGGAGGAGATTTTCTTCTTTTCCAATAAAACCTAAAGAACAGTACCAGTGCTATTGCTGTCAGAGAAACTCCTCCAATGATTAAACAACCTGCGGTGAATGAAAAGATCGATGTCAATGTGAGCTTTGTCATGCGGTGGAATGAAAAATTGAGTTCAAAGTGATCTTTATCCCACCTAAAAGAGAATAGTGGAAACAATATACAAATTCACATTGATGTTGAACTGAAGATATTTACCTTTTACAATTGTGGACTTCATGGTTTTATGATCACCTGCAACATGGCCATACCAACTATAATCAGTAAAAACAACGACCCATAGTTTTTGCAAAGGGAACGAATACTCGACAATATCGGGAAACGCATCTACATATCCCTGAGTTCAAGAATGCAGAATGGAGGGAGATTTTAATACATCTTTAGATGTTGTGACAATTTAATTAGCATTGGGGTTTGTAATCGAATTGTTAGAAGGAAAAAGACCATACCATTAGGGGGATGACATGTGATAGACCATACATGGTTTGGACTGGAGTGATAGACACATGTGAAGTTCAAAAATGACTAATTATTTGTGATATTAGTCTTATATTCAAATAAAAAACTTGGTAGACCGCAATACCTAAGTTACTATGTAATAATGCACTTAGAAATATTTTTGAAGTTGTGAATGACTAGCTAATTGTATTCACTGGTCTTGTTTGATTGTTTACCAATTTGTTCAAAATAAAATAAAAAATCACCTTGTTGGAGTTTTCAACTATTAGTAAGTGCACCATATAGAGGTCAATGGGTTATTAACAATATTGTTTACCAATGTGTTCAAAAGAAAAAATTCACCTGGTTAGAGCTTTCAACTATTAGTAAGTGGGTCATATAGTGGTTGATCGGTTATCAACAACAATTAAATAATATTATGATGACACGAAAGCTTCACCTTGTTAGAGCTTTCAACTATTAGTAAGTGGACCATATAGTGGTTGATGCCATATCAACAAGTATTAAATAATATTATGATTATTTAATGCTTCACTCAACAAGTACAGATGGAAGGAAAACCCAATTTAAACCTATAAAAGCTTGTGCTATAAAATGGTGATATGACTATGAGAATTGAAATTATGGTTTTCATGTGGGTGATAAGACTTAATATTTTAACTTACTGAAAATCACAAATAAGATATTTTAACTTGGTTAAATTATTAATTCATGACAACATAGATGCATTGGAATTTTAACATTTCTTTTCTATATAATATGTATAAGTTGGTAAAAGTTAAAAATAACAAAGTAGCTGTGTGATTAAACTACTTATTTACACACCGCACAAAAATGCATGTTGAGTTCACATGGTTTGTATTTGTGAACATAGATTGCTCCATTTCCTCATTTTTCTTCAGGTGAAGTATTTAAAAAAAAAAACTATCGCCTTCTTGACATGTAGTGCATGGAATTTCTCTAGTGCACTATACCTTCCATCATTTTATCATTTCCCTTCCAAATTAATAGTTTCCAAAGCTAGAAAATGGTTTAAACTTTAAACAAGCACAACCTCGAACTAGTGACCCGATTATTGTATAATTGGATGACTGCTGGTAAATACAACGTAACAACCAACTGTTAAGGATATGTGCAATGAAGTTGTCCATCTAAGAATCCATCTAACATAACATAATCTGCAACAACATTGTGTTACCTCATGCCTCCTCAATTTATCTACTTAAAAAACTCTAAACAACCACCAAAGTACTTCTTAGCCAATTTAATGTGCCAAGGAGAGTGGAATGGAAGATCAAGAGAGACTTTGCTGATTTGATTTTGTAATTTCAACTCAATTGTTGCATTAACAATACTGAACATATTGTCTTCTTAACATTTCACTAAGGAGGGTAGATTGGAGATGTATAGTTAAAAAATTTGTTGACAAAATATCTATCTATTGATGGAAATAGTAATTAATCGCAGATCTGTATCAAATCTCAGCTGACTTTGCCAGAATCCATATCAGTTCAGTTTCTGTCAGACAGTCTAACAAGGTGAAGAGTTCACGTCTCTCATATATAAACCATTCGAATTAAATTTCTGAAGCTAAGTTTTTAGGTAGATAGTTATTACCGTCTTTAATGTTAAGACAATAGATTCACGGAGAGGTAAATGTTAGTTTTCCTATAAATAGAAGAAGATGTAATATCCCGATTTTGACACCATTGCATTAAAATGGTACATGATGTAAATATCACTATTAAATCATGGTGAGGAGCTTAAGGCCAAGGCCCCACCATCAATTTAGCATTTTATGTGTTGGCAATTAAAATCGATGCATATGGCTCTCATGCTAGCCAGGAACAATATAATTTGAGACATCATGTAAATATGCAATTTATTAAAATACCCACAACTAGCTATGCAATGCAACAAGAGATGCCAGCATGATTTTCACAAGGAATAGGGAGGAAAATTATTCAAACCCTTAATCCAATAGTGTTAAGCCAAATTCCAATGAGAGAACCCATAAACTCTCAACTACCCATTTTTTCTTATGCACCCAATCATTTAATTCTTCTAGAAGTTGGTTGAGGCAGTTAATGCATTGGGAATGAAGAGGTATGGCAATCAATTTCGTATTGGGGCAAGAAAACACCCAGAAATGTGTGTCCATTCCATCCCTCACCCATGTTTTTCCTTTCCTCACTCAGCTGGAGCTAGCTGGGGAGTTTGCTTAATGTTTTTCCTGCATTTCCTTCATTATTCCATGGATGGAAACCCATTTTTGTATTGTACAGTGGATGGGAAGAGAGATTCATGATTTGTGGGTTTATGGAGGTCGTTTCTGCCCATAAACATTTCATGAAATCGAATTTTCTCTCCCAGGGTTGATTTCCACTTCTACCATTTCATTTTTGGTTGCCAAAACGTTTTTCTTCATACCCAAAACTTGTGTTTGCTGTTATGTGCATCCTTGTTTTGGTTTGAACTGTAAGTAAGACTTAGGAGTGGAAGAAGACTAGAAATGGCTTGATAAACCTAGGGAAGAGAGGAACCTCACAAAGGATCAAAATGGGTTGGCTACTCTTCTATGCACACCTGGGAGAACACTGGAATGGAAGGTATGGCCTGAGGGACTGTGTAGCAGTGAAGGGAATACTTCCTTATGTTGGGTGTGTAGGTATCGTGGAGAGAAATTTAGATAGATCTTGTGGAGGTGTCCATAGCTCTATGGTTGATCTCACTAGCTTAGCAATGCTTCCTTTCCACTGCCTTAGCATCTTGATAAACCCAATTGCAGATTGGCTAGGATGAACCTTGGTGTGTATTTGGCTATGTGTGAGCTTGTTGTTCCCTTATTCCTTGTAGAAATCATGCCCGTCTCAGGGGTGGCAGTTGTGCTGAGAGATTGATGAGCACAACTGGCCTATGGTTGGGTGGAACGTTGCAGCGACATAGCTAGTTTCCCAAGACAACTCATTTTCAAGATAAGTGCTCTCTTGTATTAACTTTGCAATGTATATGTTTTTATTATGAATGTCTTGAATGAGATTTTCTTCCATTGTATTTTCATACATTATACATTTGCATATGTTTTTACTTTCAATGCATTTTTTATTATGTTCATGGGGATAGATGCCCGGTTATGTCTGAGTTGCGTCCTCTCTCGATGAGAGGGGAGGGGATGTGATAGAAGAAGATTGTAAATAATATAGAGAATTCTAACAAAATTTTGGGAGAATAGTGTCGAAGCTCAAGCTTCTATGTGTCTGAAAATGTCGACAGACGAAATTATGTAAAAGGTGAAATATCTATGTTATGTCTCGACAAGTTTTATAAATCCATTTTTATGGTTAAATGTATGTTTTATTTAACCGAACATTCACTCCAGAATTACTTGAGTAAATATTGTTTACATTTACAGGTCAAGTGTAAGACACAAATAATCCATAAGTAATTCACTGAGTAAAAGTTTGTTTTTACGACAGAGTGGTTGACCCAAGTATTCTTCAATGTTTGGTTATAATATTTTGTAATTTTGTTGAATTGTTGTTGTGTCGAGTTTTACTCCATGTTGCTGGTCAGTGAAAAATATTTGTAATTTCCTAAGTCCTTAGGCTAATAAATATCCCTTGTAAAATTTTGACTAAAAGCAAATCGTTGAAGTCAGTTGGTCGGAACCAAAAGTCAGTGGGTAGAAGTAAAATCGTTGGTCGAAGTAAAACCGTCGGTCGAAGTCAAGTAAGTCGGTAAAGCCGACAAGTAATAACTTGTTTAGGTAAAAATATTCGGGTCGAAAAGTCCGACCAAATTTAGTCTTTTAAATATTTTTGTCAAGTTTAACTTTCGACTTGTCTAGAGAGAGCTAGACAAGTTTTACTTAACGAGTAAAAAGAGGTCAAAGTATCGACGTGAAAATTGTATGACTGAGTGGTAACTCAAGTTTAGTCCTGTCATATTTGTTAACTGGTAGTGGGTTTAGGAAATAAATCTTGTCTTAAAAAGGGAAAAAGTTTTTTTCTAAGGAAAAATTAAAAATTAAAAATGGCTTCCACTCTTGGTTCAAACATGTTGAGTTTGCAAACTCCAATTTTTACAGGAAAGAATTATGAATATTGGTCTCTAAGAATGAAGGCTTTATTCAGAGGTCAAGATGTTTAGGAAATTTTCGATAATGGTTATGCAAAACCAACAGATCATACGGCATATAACAATCTCACACAAGCTGGGAAAGATGACCTGAGGGATCAGAGGAAGAGAGATGGAAAAGCTCTGTTCTGCATACACCAAGACATGTATGAAAGCATACTCCCAAGAGTAGCAGCATCAATTACCGCTAAGAAGGCATGGGACACATTGCAAAGTTCCTATCAAGGTTTGTACAAGGAAAAGAATTCCAAGTTACATATTCTTAGAAGAGATTTTGAATCTCTGTCAATGAAAGATATAGAGTTGGTAGACTCATTCTACACTAGAGTTGTTGGTTTGATAAATCAGCTGAAATATCATGGATAAAACATAGAATACCAATTGGTGGTTTAAAAAATTCTCAGAAGTCTTCCCCCAAGTTTTGAATCCTTGGTTGTGACCTTGGAAGAAAACAAAGACATGTCGATGTTTACCATTGATGAGTTGCAAGCTTCACTCATCAATCATGAACACAAAATCAATAGATAAAATACATCATTGGAAGGTGCATTTGCAACACAATCATCCATAAGTCATGGTAGAGACAGGGGGAGAAACAAGTCCAGAGGTAGAGGAAGAAGTTTTTCCAGAAGAGGATGCAACAGCAGTCCTATGCATGTCACTGGTAGAGGACAGAATCATAACCCAAGTCAACCTAGTGGTCACGGGTTTGATAAATAAAAAATTCAATGTCATTATTGTAATAAATTTGGTCATTATGCATATGAATGCAGGAAGAAAAAATATTACCAAGGAAGGCAAAACCCAAATACTTTGACCAACACCAGCACTCCATCGAGCGCAATGTTAATGGCATATGCATCTCCAATTGAATGAAATAGTGTCCAAGAAAGTCAACATGACATATGGTACTTATATTCAGGATGCAACAATCATATGACTAGTAATTTAATTTATTTTCCAGTCTAGATCATTTAGTTAAAACTGATGTTACAAGGCTTGGAAATAATGTCCAAGTCACTACTTTGGGAAAAGGTACTGTTGGTATTCTAACCAAATAGGGGGAGAGTAAGTTTATCCTGATGTCTATCATGTCGAAGGCCTAAAACATAATTTGATGAGAATTGGACAACTAATACAAAAATGTTACATAGTATACATAGAAGATAATCACTATGTGATTAAAGACAAGCATCCAAGCAACCAGTTAATAGAAAAAGTGCCAATGACAAGCGATCGCTTGTTTTCCTTGAGGATTATTCCAGACATAAAAGGAAAGCCAAATACAAGAGCTACGTTCAAGGTAGAAAGCAAGGAAATAGACAAGGAATCCATCAACAAAGAACATGTCAATGCTAATTTTCAGGCTCCATTTCAAACAAAAGTTCAGGATAAGTCCTGGCTGTGGCATTTCAGATTTGGACATCTGAATTTTGGTGGGATGAAGCTACTACAAACAAAGAATATAGTGAAAGGATTTCCATTGATCAAAAAACCAGAGAGAGTTTTTGAAGGCTGCATTTTTGGCAAGCAACATAGAGAGAATTTTCTAGTCAGAAAGTCATATAGAGCATGCACACCACTTGAGATTTTGCACTCTGATATTTGTGGTCCAATGCAGACATCATTCATTGGTGGCTGAAATTATTTTCTTACTTTTATTGATGACTACTCAAGAAAAACATGGGTATATTTTTTGAAACATAAATCTGATGCATTTAGTTGTTTTCACCAATTCAAGGCACTCTTGGAGAACCAGAGTGGACATCGCATCAAAATCTTATGGATAGACAGAGGAAATGAATATGTCTCGAATGAATTTCTAAATTCTTGCAAGACCCATGGCATGTTAGAATAGTAGAGCCAAGCTAAACTAGTTCTATCTAAGAAACCAAAAACATATCATAAAAGATAAGCACAGGAAAAGAAAATGACAAGAGAACACCGATATACGTGGTTCACCCTAATGGGTTACATCCATGGTAAGGTAGTCTTCTATTATCTCCAGAATGTCTTCTCCAATAGTACAAGAGAGAAAATCACAAATACCCCAAAGAATATAGATGATGTACAACAGTGTCACAATAGTACCACTACTACATCAAGAATACATGATATGTAGAGGCTCACTTGACCCTATTATATACTAAGATATGAGGAGGAATTACTTTCACATATTACATGTGGGATAATATAATTCTCCAAAATAACATCTCTTAATACAATACCATGGACAAATACTCTACACAAGTAAATTCAACACCATATAATTATGGCTGGGAGAAGGGCCCACACTAACACTAAGGAAAGAAGGAGTCATTACTGCTCCCCCTTGATGACAAATTCCAGAAGAACCAAAGATGCAAATAAGAAGAACACTTCGGCTGATGGAATTTGACGATGAACAACCACTTCTCAATGAATCATGAAAGTGCACATGAACTAGGTTCTACGATGAAAGACCCAATAATAAAATGCCAATTACATGTGATGGAATCCGATCACAAGATGCCCAGATCACCATAAGAATCATCACAACCATACATGATAGCTGAATAACTTTGATATAACATCCACACCGGTGTACATATACCTTCTGATGGCCACTACAATAGAACGCATGGCTAAGAACACCACAACAGTGTACAAAAAAAACCCAGATGGCCAATACACATGCGGATAGAAAACATTCTTCTGATCAAGGTGTTGGGCCCAGAAATGGCCCCTTTTTTACCATCCTTATTCACCTCTTTTTTCCTTATCCTACCCTATTGAGCAGGCTAAACATATGTTTTCCCCTCACTCTATTCCTGAAGTCACCAAGGTATGAGTGGTTATTGTCTTGTTTTATTAATACTTATGATTGTAGTAATTAAGGCTTTATATCTCTCAATATGCTAACATATGATGGTTTATAAAGGTATTTTAAGATATAGAGACTGCAGGTATAGCGGGTTGAACATGCTAAGAAAAGGATGGGAATTCATTGCTCAAGCTAATCGCCATCCATCCTACCATTGCCCAAAGAATGTGGTCCCAGTATATTATTCCAGGAAAAGCTATACAAAGATAGCTGCAACAAAATGCGACACATTTGGAGGTCAACATTGTGCTACTACTCGTGTATAACTATGATCTGAGGATATCATTATTTCTGGGTCAATTAATAGTTTCCCTAAATTTCCAATCTTTCATCCTGCCATGATTGTAATAGCTGTTGTAATTTAGGGCACTTGAAGATCAGAGATCTTCATGGCTACCCAATAATAGGGATAGGATGTTATGATTTACATTGTATAAATATGGAGAACTGTTCTGAGCCAAGGGTTGAACCCCTAACCAATTCATTGTATTAGCTGCGACTGAGAGTTGTGTAATTGATCTGCCTTTTTAATACAAGGAGTTACTTCAGATCTAAGAGTTTTAACATGCGTTATATCCAGCATCTCTGTGTGAAGGCTGGGCCCGCCTTCCCATAGGGATTGCTGAGTTAAATTAGGCATTTTAATTATTCTGTCATGTGATGTTATGGTAATTTTATTTCTTCATAGCAAGTTTTAATAGTTTTTTGTGGATTTACAGTGTGTTATTAATTGCATCTCTTGGAAATCTGTAGTGGCATGGTGTGACAGTCAACTGAGTAGGTAATTATTCTTTATGCAATTGCATGGTAGTTGTAACAACCCTGTTCGTCCTTAGATCTTTTAATTGTTGTTTCCATGAATCCTTGTAGTTTGTTCCTTGCTTTTATGGTTGCAAAATTTCATTCCTGTACTTTGAATTCATAGGATAGTTGAACTCAATTTTTGTACTCTGAATTCCTAGACTAGCTGAACTCAATTCATGTCTTTTGGATTTCTAGAATAATCAGATTAAGATAGTTGGGTAAATCATTAGATGATTTGGTAAACAAGATCTCATTTCATGCAAAAGTAATCTAGATGCGATTTCATGAATCTTTCAATCTCTAGATCAAGAACAGCAGAAGGTAATTGTGACTGTATTCTTTAGAAGGTAAACCAGATTAAGTGGATTCTTAGGATGAGCATAGCTGAATAGAGAATAGGATTGCTTAATTACAGCAACTCAATGTTTAAGCATATATTGTGCAGGTTATCCTTGAAATAAAGGACTTCCTTGGGTTGACAATAAATATTGCACACTCCGTATGTTTTATTTTATTTTATTTTTAGACAAAAGCAGATATATTATATATAGGGAGGTGGTGTAACCACCAACAAAACCATATTACAAAATGCTTTCGCTGAAGAAGTAGCTAGTTACCTAATTTTTTGCCCTTGAGGAAGCAACAAAGACAAAAACCAACAAAGTGCCCTTGAGGAAGCGGCAAAGACGTAAACGTCCCAATAACACCCTTATGGTAGCGGCAAACCAACAATTTGTAGCCTAAACAAAGTTTTTAACTGAAAGTCAAGGATAGCTAAATGCCTAATAACTTAAAAACAGAAACAGAAACCTGCATGGACTTGGGGAGCCAGAGGTGAGCAAGATGGAGAACCCAAATGAGAAATCGAAATTCAACCTTCCGAATTAGAAGACATACCATTTTATTCATGCTTGATGAATTTGAGGGCCAGCTTGTCCACCTTGAGTTATAGCTCGACAATTTTCCTGGAGCGTGAGTGCTCTGTTCGCTTGACTTTTCTTTTATTTTTCTTCCTGAGAAAGACCAAATCCTTACTGACATGATCCAGATGCCATCCACCTTCATAATCCATTGTGTTCACCTGGGATTGCAGTGAAATGAGTTCCTACTTTACTTCCTTGAATTTTTTATCCATCGAGGGTGGAACCGGCACACTCACGGAAGAGGAATCCACTTCCATTCTATAAACCAGCAGTCTCCAAGCAATTAGATGACAGAGCTCCCAATCAATCAGCACATTAAGAATGCCTCGACCCTTTCATTCCTATTCCTTATATCCTTCATCGACACGGAGTCCGACATCACCTCATATCCCAGTGTACCATGAATCCAGCAAATGCCCAAGTGATTTGTCATGACCTTCATACCAGAATTCATCAGGGTGTCATATGCGTGGTTAAATTCACCCATGAAACCAAACATTGCATCCTTCTTTGACAAGACTGTAGCAGGGTTCATCTCATGTGAGAGTCCCAAATCCATAATCGCCAATAATCCAGCGAGTCCTCTCATGGACGATCTTGCGGTCACCTGTCCTATTTCCATTTAAACGCGAGATGGAGCTTTGTGCATTCGAGCAAGTTTGCATTATGTCACGGCGAGTGAAGGGACTGGGAGGGAGATTATTAATACAGCCCCGCGTGTGGCCACGTGAACACCATGCGCCAGGCGTCACAGCAGCCCGCCAACACATGGAGGAGAAAGGGGAAGGGCCCACGGGGTGGCCCATGATAAGCCCCCGGTCCTATGGGGGTGGGAAAAAATATCCATGACCATTAAATATTAACTCCCCAGGGCTTAGGGATGCCCCTTTATTTGCCTCAAGGTTAACATGGGGATTATTATCACGTAATAGGTGATAGAAATCAATCTTGGTAAAGAGAGAGGCTTGCACCACTATCTTGCGGAGAAGATGCCTCAGACACAATTGAGTTAGAAAAATATTTTTAGCCAGCATACGGATGACAACTCTAGAGTCCCCAATGATGATTAGCTCAAAGATTCCCAATTTCCTGTCTATCCTCAATCCTTGCCAAAGGGACAAAGATTCAGCCATATTGTTGGTGTTGATGCCCAAACCCCAAGCGAACTTGAATTCCATTGATCCTTCCAGAGTGAAGAAAACTCCACCCCCCCCCTACCACCCCAAGATTTCCTTTGGAAGCGTCATCAATGAACAAAGCTCTCCTATTAGTAGAGCGAAGCCACGAATTGAGTTCATCATGCGTCAGCCTTATTTTCCACATTTTCTTTTTTGGAACGGGGGGCATTGAGGGAGGCTTGGGTCCAAGCCTACTTAGCCAAGCATCCAAGATAGGATTGGCACATGGCACCCTCCATATCTATGAGATGCATTCTCCCAATAGACCAAGGATTTTGGATGCCAATTGGTCAGCCCTTTCATATCTCTCTCTGAAGATGCGAGAATTTCTTTCCAACTAGATTTTCCAGATGACGATCTTGGGGAGGGCCATCCAGCTTGCTTTAGCACTTTTTGATTTGAGACTGAAGGGAGATTTTGAGGCCCAGTGAAGAAATAGGGTCTGAGGATTTCCAACCGGGAGTTCAGCCTATTCTGGCAAAGACGTTTTCCAAACACTTTGGGCATACTTACAAGAGATAAGAATGTGCTCTATGTTTTCTTCATGGGAGAGGCAAAAGGGGCAATGCGTGGGGCCTTCCCACCCTTTTCTCTGGAGAATTGCCCCTGTAAGAATTTTATCATGAAGATTTGTCCAAGTGAAAAACTTGATTTTGGGGAGACTTTTTACAGCCCAGATGCTCTTCCAAAGGTCGGAGTTATCACGGTTCGTTGTGTCTGCAAGAAGATGGTAGCCAACAGCTGTAGAGTACTTGCCCGATCTGTTTCCCCATCCTATGGAGTCTTTGACATAGCTAGATATGGGGGATTTACCTTTTAACATTTGGAGAAGTTGTCTCTTTGCACTATTCATTTGGAGTGGACAGGGGATATTCCAGTCCTTCCAAGAGCCATCTTGGTTCCAAACTGAGATATTCCAAATGGTGGTGATGTTAATGTTGAGCAGATGGGTTTTGAGTTCTTCCATCTCGTGAGACTAATCCATAGGGGTTGGCCCATGATAGAATCCCCACAAATATTGATTTGTTTTCCATTCCTGGGGATCCACGATAACTGGTTCAAGAAGAAGGGGAGGGATTTAAGGAGGATGGGAAGAATTGCGGATCCTTTTTTGGTTGCAGGGGGGTGATCAAGGCATCAGAGGTGACTGTTTGAGAAGTATTTTTTCCAGAGGGTTGTTTTAAACCATGAGGGTTTTCCCAAGATGATGTTCCAAAGCTTCTTAGCACCCAAAGAAAGATCTTTGAGGGCTAGTTTTCAGATCTGCAGTCCCCCATTTCGCCAAGGTTTGGTAGCTGTCTCCCAGTTGACCAGGTGGAGCTTTTTCTCATTGTGCTTTCCTCCCTTCCACATGAAGTTTTTGAGGAGGGACTCAATGCTATTGAGGATGCCTTTGGGGGCCAAAAGGATGGATATTTGATAGATAGGGATGCTGGAGAGGACTAACTTGATGAGTATGACTTTACCAGCTGGGTTCAACCAGGTCGCTCCCCAAGTGTTAATCTTGTTCTTGATTTTTCAATAAGGGGAAGCCAGGAGGAAGCTTTTGGGGCAGTTTTAAAGATGGGGACCCCAAGGTATTTGAAATCAAACCACTAGGAGGTCCCTTTGATGCCAAGGATTCTGCTTATATCAGCAAGGTCCTTGGGAGAGCAGTTCCAAGAAAAAAATTGACTTTTGTTATAGTTTAAGAGGCTTCCTGAGGCTTCTTGGTACATGTCAAGCTCTCTTTTGAAAAGTTTTTCCGAGATCGTGCTCGCACCTCCAAGCAAGATCATATCATTAGCAAACTGAGCACAATTTACATTCTTTACCCCATGGGATATGCGAAGCCCAAGAAGCTCATTATTTTGTTGGTAGCAATCAAGTTGGAAACTGAGGACAGAGGCTTGGATAACATAGAGCATGGGGGAGAGAGGGCAGCCTTGACGGAGACCATGAGAGGCTTTGAAGAAGTTAGCAGTGTGTCCATTTACTAATGGGGCTATCCACGGGGATTTGATACAGGTTTGGATCCATCGGACAAGCCCAAGGTCAAAACCAAAACGAAGCATGACTTGAAAGAGAAAGTCATAGTTTACTCTATCAAAGGCATTTGCAAGGTCAAGCTTGATAACCATACCTTTTTCCCAATGGGTGATGTTAGAATGGACCGCCTCTTGAACCAAAATGATTTTATCTGCAATCTTCCTTCCTTGAACGAAGCCTCCTTGATTTTCAGGAATGATGGACGGTAGCACATCTTTAATCCTATTGGAAATGACCTTGGTGATGACTTTATAGCCGATGTTGCAAAGAGAGATGGGCCTAAATCCGTCGAAGGAGGTAGCCCCCTTTTCTTTTGGAATAAGCACTAGGAAAGCTGAGTTTGTGCTCCCTCCAATCTTGTTACAGTTTTGAGATTTGCAGACCATTCTAACCAGGTCTTTTTTTACTATCTTCCAGCAGGATTTGAGGAATCTAGCATTGAAACCATCTAGACCCGGTGCTTTATCAGGTTCCATGGATGATAAAGCCTTTTTTATTTCTTTATTAGAGATGGGGGCTGTCAGCTTTCGGTTTTTGGATTGATGGATCAGAGAGGGAACAATATCTAGAATGGGAGAACCGATGAAAGGGCCTTCTTCGGACTAGACTCGTTGGAAGTGATCATGTGCTGCCTGCTTGATTTATTCAAAGTATTTGGTAGTTTGGCCATGGACCTGGACTATGTTGACCGCTTTGAATTTTTTTTGCCCCTCTACATGTTTATGGAAGAAGCTTGTGTTTTGATGTCTAGATTTTAACCATAAACACCTAGATTTCTGTCTGAGATTTTATTCTTCTAACCTGCAGGCTGCGTGGAGGGAATGGTGTAAGGTAGACTCTTTTTCCATATTGGTGAGATCTGGGGGAAAATATTCCAGGGAGAGTTGATCGTTTTCCAGATTGACTTGCACTTCCATCCGAGCTGTGGAGAGGGACGGGAGTGTTAGAATAATCAACCCATAGTATTTACCCACTTAGACATTATTTCATTTATTTTGTCTTATTTGCCTAGTCCATGAGTCCCACCATGTGCAAGTTGTCAATTGCCTATCCATAGAGGTAAAACTTGCCATTATTGAATCATGGAGCACTTTGGAAAGTCCTGGGAATCAAATCTGATTTATTCCTGGCCTCCTAGGTGCCCTTCTGCTTTTTCTACTTTGTTGACTGCTTTTCCAGTTTTTAAAGCACATAAGGAAAGCTAGACTAGGTGAGGTGAACCTGTTTTATTCCCCTTTCATCCTCCACTCTTTCCTCCATGCAAAAGCATGTATGAGCTTCCATTTGACCAATCTTTAGCTTTCCCATGCGCCCTTGCTAATTCGTGGGGTCCTTGATAGATTTGGGATCAGCTTTTTACACCTATGGGGGATTTGCCTATTTTGGGTAAGCCTGCTTTATGCTAGATTTGGATGCTTCCTTATGCATTCTATTTGCTCATGTATTCTATATATTCAGCATCCTATGTTGTTACAGGGTTGGCTATTGTACACTCAGTTAATATAATTTTGTGTTACAGCTCCATATTCAGTCTCCATTGTTGATAATTTGCATGATCAATTGTTAATTGCTGTGAGTGAAATTAATCTACTGCAGGCCTGAATTTCTACAGGGAGGGACTTGGCCCAAAGTTTGAGATCTTTTTTGAGTCTTCTTAATTTTTCTTCCCAGACAAAGAAGGGGGAACCGGAAACAGGGACATCTGAGCTTGAGGCTACCAGGTCCATGAAGCCTGCTTGGTAGATCCAACAAGGGCTAAACCTAAAGGGAATGGGGCCGATATTTTTTTCTTTTGTGAGATCCAGCAGTATCGGCTTGTGATCTAACATGTTGAATGGGAGGATCTTGGAATCAGATCTGAAACCAAAGGCAGTGAAGGAGTGGTGAATGAGAAATTGATCCAATCTGGTGGCAATGTGGCATGGCCCTATTTTTTGGTTCATCTAGGTGAAGTTTCCCTAGGTGGGTTTGATGTCCTCGAGATCCCAATTTCTCATGACATCCTCCACCATTTCACGAAGAGGATCTCTGATGATTGAACCCCCCTTTTTTTCCTTGACACTCAACGTAATATTCAAATCCCCAGCAAGGATGATATTATCCAGGTTTTGGGAGGAGAGGCTGTCATGAATACTCTGGAAAAAGTATTTTTTTTCCATATAAAGTACAGGAATGTAGATATTGAAAAGGATTAGCTGAATACCGGAGTCTTTATGAAGGAGAATGGACAGGGTCTAGTGGGTGTTTGAAACAGATGAAATAAGATCAAAGGCATCGTTTCTCTAGAGGGTACCAAGTCCCCCAGAGGCGCCTCTAGCACTAACCGCAAGGCCTTCACTAAAATTCCAAAAGAAAGGGCTGACTGAAGGAAGCAGGCCTCCTCCATTTTTGTTTCTTGGATCAGAAGGATGTCCAGACTAGCAGTACGGATAAGGTTTTTCATAAACTCTAGCTTATTTTTGCTTCCTAGACCTCTGCAATTCCAGGAGACAATCTTCATTACTTACCTTTTGGGGTTTTGGTAGCCCCTTTGACCTGCCCTTTCTGTCTCTTATTTCTGGAGCCTAACATGGTTTCAAGAGTGACTTACAAGCCCAACAGCTTATCCTTGTAGGTGGCTTCTTCTCTTCTTTCCTTGTCCATTTTCCTACCTTGTTTGCCTTTCTTTTTGAGGGAGAGGGTTGTAGATGAATTTCTGCTTCTTCATATTTCGACAGCTCTTCCTCAGAGGATTGGATCAGAGATGCTGCGGGACTATTCCCCTCCTGATTATTTCCAAGGGGCATGGGGTTGGGTGGATCCTAGATCATGCTTATAGGGTCTTCTTCTTCTGGCTCCGGGGCTTCCTCAGTGATCAGAGGGGCATCATTTGCAACAGGGTTAGGAATAGGATTAGAAGATGTGATTGAAGTTTTAACAGGTCCAGGTTTCTCTAATTTTTTAGGAGGCAACCTTGGATTAGGTTTTGATCTTTTTTCTTGGATCCATCCTTCTTTGGGATCTTTTCAGTATCTAAAGGTTTCTTGGGATAGATTTTTTGGAAGTGGCCATATTCATGGCAGTGATGACACTTGAAAAGCAGTTGTTCATAATCCAGTTTTTAAAAATGGTGCCATTCCCCTATAACCAGTTTGATTGCTTCAGGAAGCCCTGCTTCTATATCTACTTCAAGGAAAATGCAGGCATAAGAGTAATTATCTTTAGGGTGAGCCTTATCAATATACTTACCCAACTTGTTTCCGATGGCTTGCATGGAGGAATTAATCCAGCAGTGGATTGGGAGGTTTGGGAGACGAACCCAAACCGAGACTTCTTTAGGGATGTCGATGGCAGGATCAAAATCTGGGTTACATCTATTCAATTATAATCCCTATCGACCCATGAAGTATGATCCGCTTCAAAAAATTAGATCTCAATCTTCTTTATCAATGAATTCAAAGAGAAAGAATCCCCTGCTGACTGCATAGCATGTGACACTATTCGAGATGAGGGGTATCTAGTTTTTTTTAATCCAATTATCTGTAGTCTTAGGAGAGGGATAGAGACCTGTAAAATGGCCCACTAATGCCCGATTTGCCAATGATATGGCAACCTACATGGGATGTAAGGGGGGCAGATCAATGGTGGGAACTTCATCAAGCCTCTTTACGAATTTGGGGATCACAAACTGGGGCACAACCTTGGATCTTCTTGTGATTAAAGCTTTGAAGGCTAGGATCTTGGCATTGGGGCTCAGAGGGGGCCACTCACCATTGGTCGACATGTCCGTCCACCGCCCATGGGGGCACAAGACCTTTCAAACCCACCCAGCAGGGCAGTCAGAGGAGTAGAACGCCCATGAGGGGACCATCATAGGTCAGCGAGAAGGTCAGAGATCAGAGCAGTTGAACCCTAGCCATTCCCGCCATCCATTTTGCAATGAAACATGACCCCAAATTCTCACATGGACATTTTTTTGCACACTCTATATGTTAGTTGTACTTAACTTGCATATTAGGTGCCCAACATTTTGGCGCCATTGTCAGGGAGGATAAATATTAAACACTATCATAGTTGCATCCTGTAATTATTTCTAATCAGTCTCTTTTATTTTTTCGGTGGAATGATTTGGGTTGTATGAATACAAGAAGGGTAAAGCGTGATCATCTTACAAATCCCAAAACCCCACAAAATACTAATAGTGTAGGTGGTTGAGGTCATGGTCAAGGTCTAGAATTGGGTAGAAGAACATTCATTGACGATCTGGTTGACAAAACTGATTCTTCTACCAGGGCTCGCTATCAAGAAACACCTATCAGAAGAAGCCCTACCAATCCTGGGGTGCCAGCGTCAGGATCCATAGTGGAGAACGCATGAGAAGCTGCAACGCCCTCAAATACCCTTGCAAAAGAGGACAAATTTAGTACAATAGGATCTATTGATCGAGGTCCAATCTATCACATTAATGAAAAGGTTGTAACTAAAGAGGAGTGGACACAGTTCCATCAGAAATTTGTTGATCAGTGGAAGGACGAAGAGAAGAACGAAGAGGAGAAAATAGAAGAAGGAATGAGTAATAGACGCGAATCTAACGAGGAAGAGGAAATGGGAGAAAATCATCATCATGAAGATCATTCCCTGCATGAAGGGATAGTGGCTATACTTCAGTTCCCAATTCAACAGCTGGAACAAACAGCCCCTATGAAAAATATATCGCCATCAGTGTTGCCTCGCTTTCATGGAAAAGTAGCAAAGGATCCAGATGAATTTCTTTTCGAATTTGATATCCTCTGTCGCAGCTATGACTACATCACCGATGCACAAAATCTGAAGCTCTTCCCTGCCACTCTGAAGGACAATGCATTACGCTGGTTCATGAGCCTAGGAGGCAGAATTGTTACTAATTGGGATAGGATGAAACAGGAGTTCCTAGAGAAATATCAGGAATATTACAACACCAAGGAAAAGAGAGAAGAACTATTTAAAATGGTACAGAAGGAGGACAAAAGTCTGGAATATTTTGTTGAGAGGCTTTTATACAATATGCAAAGAGCTAGACATACAAAACTGGGGTTAGATGTGCTCAAGATAATCCTGCTTCATGGGATTAGGGATGATTTCCTAGATATGTTAAACTTGTTAGGAAAGGGGGATATCTCCAAGGATTCTTTCGAGAAAATTGTGGAATTATGTAAAAGGTACTCTAGGGGATTTTCCAGGAATAATAGGCGAGACAAATGAGACAAGCTAGAACGTGATGTTTTCAACAGAACTCAAAAGTCATCTAATGGAGGTGACACCTGTGCAGAGATAGGAAACCTACTTGAAAATTTCAAAACAGAAATGATGAGCTCTATCTCCTCGAAAATTGACATCCTGAGGGCAAAGCAAAAATAGGTAGTAGAGGATCTCACACTTGTTGTGTTGTGTCCTTAGTGTAGAAAGAACCACCCTTTGAAGGAGTGCGCACTCGACAAAGTAGAAGTGTGTCAGCTGTGCGAGTTGAACCACAACACAAAAGAATGCCCATCACTTCCCCAAGTGAAGGCTATTCTGCAGGCGTCAACTCCAGAGGTGGAACCAGCCTACTTCATTGCACAAAAGAATCCCTGGAAGCCTCGAAATCAAGGTATGACTCCAGAATCATTTCCATTTTTGAATAACATGAATAATTGGAATAATATGTAGAACGTGAATACACAATTCCCTTCATCTTATTCTCAATGGAACCCCTCTCAACCTTCAATGCAAAATTATAACTCCTGGAATCCCTGGGTACAACCACCACAACCACCACACCAACCAACTTATTGGTCTCCTAGATGGAGGAATTTCCATCTAGGGAATCAGTTTCCTCAACAACCTCCACATCAATAGCAACCATACCCTCCTCGATATCCTCAATATCCTCATCAACAGTCACAACTGCAGTTGCAAAACAATGCTGCCCCTAATATGTCGATATGACCTTAGCTACCTGCTCAACCTAATCCTAACCCAAATAATAAAATAGTACATCAAATTGAGACTATCAACATGCCTACCTACTCCCTTTCTCCTGTTCCTTGCAATGATATTCTCTTACGATCAGGAAAGGTAGTAGAGCCTATAATCATTGAAGATGTTCCATCCCCTGTACATGAAGAAGGGGTGAATCCACAACATCTATCTAATATGACCCCCATCATTGAAGATGCTGAACATCCCACTAATGGGTCAGCTAAAACACCTAATGATATATCTAGCGACACACAACCTACCCAGTTGATTAGGCAACCACTGTACCCTGAGAGATTAATGCTACCAAAGGTAGTGGGACAACCTCAGTTTAACCTCTTAGGAGAGTTAAAGAATATTTATGTTAAAATTCCCCTCCTTCAAGCTCTTCAAGATGTACCTATCTATGCTAGAACTATTCAGGATCTGTTCACAAGGAAACCTGGAAGGAAACCCAGAGATCCTCCCACTGTTCATGTCATAGGGAAATTATCTACATTAATAACGGGAAAAACCCTTCTGGCCAAATATGATGATATTGGGAATCCCACTGTCATTGTGCAGATTGGGCATACACAGATACCCAACATACTGGTAGATTTAGGAGCAGCAATTAATGTCATGACGATTGGAACTATAAGAAAACTTGGGCTCACTAATATTAGACCAACCCCACCATTTTAGAATTAGCAGATAGATCCACCATTAAACCTGAAGGAATTTTGAATGATCTCATCATCTCAGTTGATTCTTAGGAGTACCCTGCTGACTTCTTGGTTTTAAAACCTAAGTCGCAGCTAGGAGGACACCCACTGATCCTAGGAAGGCCTTGGTTAGCCACAATTGATGCTTGCATCAGCTATCGATTTGGGTCTATGACCATATCAGATGGCACCAAGACAAAGAAACTCACTCTCTATCCTCAAGCTCAGCCGATCCTAGAAGCTGAAACTTCTTTATGGATGGAGCCAAAGGAAGAAGAGGGCGTTCAGCCATTATTAACTATAGGGAAGGCTTTAACCTTTAAGGATGAAACTGAAGACGATGCCATTAATAATTTCATCAGTGAACCTACTTCGGTCAATAAAGAAATTTATCAAATCTTGAACATTATCTAGGTGAGGAAGAACAAGAAAATATCACAGAAGAAGCACTAGTCAGTGACACGCATATAATCCCAGTATTGAAAAATTCAAAAAGTATTCCTATCGAGGTAGATTTTGGAAAAACCCTGAATATTAACCCCAGCCTCTCCTTAGATGAATAGAAGCACCTGATCAGTCTCTTAAAAGAACACAAGGGGGAATTTTCCTGGGAATACACAGACATGAGGGGTATTCCCTCTAACCTGTGCACCCATCATATTTATATTAAAAGTGACCCCCGACCTTTGTGCTAGCCTCAACGACGAATGAACCCCAATATTAGGGACATAGTGAAGGAAGAAATTTAGAAACTCTTGGAAGTAGGATTTATATAACCTATTTCAGATAACAAGTGGGTGTCCCCACTCGTAATTGTACTGAAGAAAATAGGTAAATGGATAGTCTGTGTGGACTATAGGGAGCTAAACAAAGCAACACAAAAATACCATTTTCCCTTGCCTTTTATCGATCAAGTACTCAACACCTTATCAGGGAAGAAGTTCTTCTCCTCCCTGGATGGGTTTAGCAGGTACAATTAGATTCATATTTCTCCTGAAGACCAAGATAAAACTACCTTCACTTGACCTTGGGAAACGTTTGCTTACAGAGTGATTCCCTTTGGTTTATGTAATGCACCAGCAACATTTCAAAGAGCTGTAATCGGCATATTTTCATAATTATTTAATGATAGTATGGAAATTTTTATGGATTATTTTACTCCTTATGGCAAGGATTTTGAAGAAGCACTGGAAAATTTGAAAAAGGTTTTAACTCGTTGTGAACAAACCCAGCTCTCTTTAAGCATTGAAAAGTGCCATATGATGATGAGTGAAGGAGTAGTATTGGGGCATTTCATCTCTGCTGATGGAATTCAGGTGGATCCCTCAAAAATCAAGGTAATAAAAAATATACCTACTCCTGCAACTCAAAAAGAAGTGCGAAGTTTCTTAGGACATGCTGGATATTACCGAAGATTTACAAAAAACTTTTCCAAACTTGCCTCTCCTTGGTTTTCACTATTAATGAAGGATGTGCAATTTTTTTGGAATGAAGCGTGCCAGACAGCGTTTGTTAAGCTTAAGAAGAATCTATCCGCAGCTCCTATCTTAAGAGGACCCAATTGGACCCTACCCTTCCACATTTCTTCAAA
The DNA here is from genome assembly GCA_001517045.1 of Pseudotsuga menziesii. NCBI lineage: Eukaryota > Viridiplantae > Streptophyta > Pinopsida > Pinales > Pinaceae > Pseudotsuga > Pseudotsuga menziesii. The sequence goes on along the minus strand of LPNX011066623.1, from coordinate 165,412 downwards.
TGCTTCTGATATTGGTATTGGAGCAGTTTTAGGACATCAGGATGGTCAAGTACCTTATGCAATTTATTATATTAGTAAAAACTTAGCCCCTGCTGAACTTAATTATACTGTCACTGAGAAGGATTTCTTAGCTATTGTTTACTCCATTAACAAATTTCGACAGTATATTACTGGATATCCTACATTTGTGCACACTGACCACACTGCCATTAAATATTTATTGAATAAACCTGTTACTAATGCCAGAGTGACTAGATGGCTCTTATTATTACAGTAATTTGATATTACCATCATAGATAAACCTGGAAGAGAAAATGTTGTCGCTGGTTTCTTATCTCGTTTCACTAACAGTGATGATAATTTTCCCGTTGAGGACTCTTTTCCAGATGAACACTTATTTGCAGTTTCAGCTCAATCCCCTTCGTATGCATATGTCACTAATTACTTAGTTGCGGGGAAGCTTTCAGCACATATGTCCAAAAGAGAAAATAGGAAAATTATTCAGCAAAGTTCTAGGTATTGTTGGGTAAATGGTCATCTCTTTTACACAGGCCCTAATCTTGAGATCAGAACATGTGCGAGAGAAGATGAAATCTTCCATATACTGAAGGCATGCCATGATGAGTCCCGTGGGGGGGATTTTGTAGAGAGAAGAACAGGACACAAAGTGCCGAGAATGGGCTACTATTGGCTGACCCTATTCAGGGATACAAAAAGATATGTCCAATCTTGTGATAGCTGCCAAAGGATGGGTCAGCCCAATAGATTAGATCAAATGCCTCTGCAACCACAATCAGTGGTTGAACCCTTTGATAGGTGGGCTTTATATTTTGTTGGTCCTATCATCCCTCATTCTATGCAGAAATCCTACATCTTGGTCTGTACTGACTACATGACAAAATGGGTAGAAGCTATGGCTCTAGTGAAAGCTAAGGACCAGGATGTGACTGATTTCCTGTATAGTGAAATCTTTACCCATTTTGGGGTACCTAGGAAGTTGTTACCAATGGAGGACTGCAGTTTGTGTCGCATCAATTTGAAGCTCTGCTACAGAAGTACCATATTTAGCATCGAGTAGCTTCACCTTACCATCCCCAAGCCAATGACTAGGTGGAAAGCACTAACAAAGTCATTGAAGCTATCCTTACCAAGACGGTCAAGAGCCATCATAGAGATTGGGCTGACAGACTTCTGAAAGCATTATGGGCATATTGCACCACTAGGCGTAACACTACAGGTTTCTCTCCTTATGACTGAGTGTATGGGAAAAGGCCATTTTCCCAATTGAATTTGAAATTAAGACTTTGAAGATGACCACAGAGGTAAACCTGGATATGACTAAATCCTAGAAGAGGAGATTGAACCAATTGAACGAACTGGATGAGAACCAGTTGGCTGCCGTGGACTAGATAGTGTCAATTCAGTAACAGAGATCTGATTGGCATGACCGATTCATCTAAAAGAAGGTCTTTTGTGAGGGATACTGGGCACTATTATATGATTCCAGATTCAAAAGATATTTCAAGGGTAAACTACGCACAAGATGTCTGGGGCCATACCTAAGGGACAAAGTATTTGATAATGGTACAATCCACCTAGTAACCATTGATGAGAACAACGCACCATTATTTTCTAATGGTCATAGGATGCGATTGTACCATAAGCTCATTTCAAAGGATTCATTTATTTCACAAATTGCAGCTGATCCAAACTACCAGTTAGCACAAGGGCAGGAATTTTTCTCTGCCCCTGTCAATCCGTAATTAATCACTGTAAATTGCATATGGATCTTTGTACATAAATAAATTGTTTTTTTATGTTATTGTTATCTTTTTCTTTTGCACTTGATCTATTTTTATAAATTGTGCAGGAAAGCACCTAAGAGTGGTGGTCATTATCGGGCCTGGCAACCAAAATCATTCCTCTATAACTTCCTGCACCAAATTTTTTTCTTTCCCATTCAATAAATCTGTCACAGTTGCAACACCCTTTTTCTGGCATCTGCGACACCCGTTTTCTGGCAGCTGCAACACCAGCTGCAAAACCATTTTTTCGATAGCTGTGACACCTTTTTCTGGTAGCTGCAACACCCTTTTTCCGGCAGCTACGACACCTTTTTCCAGCAGTTGTGACACTCTTTTCCGGCAGCTGTAACTTCACTACAATTGGCTGATTTTTCTATCATTCAAGGCTGCACCTCTGCTTTGATTTCTTTATGGCCTACGGCTGTGACTTCTGTGTTATTGGTAGATCTTTTTGCAAGATAGCAACTCCTCCAGATATGGGTCTAATTCTTGATGCCGAAAATTTGACTCATAATCTCATACTCAACATGTTTTTAACCATTTTAACACGATGGTTTTGGTTTTCCAGCGGAAAAGGTTATTACAACACCCCTGTAATAATGATCACATTTAATGACTACACAACGCACGAGTACAGCTTTCACAATGACTGCAATCACACGTTCTATTATTCTCCAAAGGACATCCATTGCGCATTTTCAAAGCTATGCCTTTGATTAACTACTTGATTAAGTATTAATATGATTTGACAATATCAATCGTACATCCCTTTTTATGCCCATTATTGCATTGTTAACTCTCTGCTCGTGCGACGTAATGACTAATTATGCTACTTAATAACTGCCACCTTTCCCAATTCGGGATAAAATTTCAAATAATCCAATGTGCTGAAACTTTCTGAATTTGCCTAACTCCCCTCTCAGTTGTTCATGCATACTCTGTGATGTAACCTCCATTGTTCGAATCTGTAATATGTTAGATGGAAATATACTTCTGAAGATAGAAACATGGGTATTCCAGCTTGCTATGAACCTTCAAACACGCGAGAACTCATAAGAAATGATGAAGTTTTTGCCATTTTTCAAGCTGCGGGTTGGACTGAATTTTTTCAATGCCTAAATGGATTTCATCGTGAAGCAGCTTTACAGCTTGCCTTGAATCTTACAGAAACCCACTCAAAGGTTTGGGGATTGCATATTGAAGTCTCCGAAGCCATAGTTGTTGAGGTCACTGGTCTTCCTCAGGAGGGACGAGCTTGGTTCAGGCATCGAACTCCCACTACTGCAGTAGTACAGGAATTTTTAAGGGAAGGGGAGCAGATTCAAATGACATGAAGGGGGATGGCATTACAGTCATTTCCACAGCCATGGAATCAAGTCGCCATTTTTCTCAAGAAATACATCACTTGCAAAGGTAGGTACCAAATAGTCTATCATTCTAAATTTCCTTTACTATCTCATCTCCATCACAAGGCCCTGTTAAACATTCCATATTATTTACTCAATGATTTACATCATATGGAGGGGTTTGTATGAGTTTCCAAGCACCCACTCTCCTCACTTACTCACCGTTGCCTCATTAAACTAATAATCTTATGGAACCTTGCTCAACACAACCTAAATTGGGATCAATTTGCAGCCCAAGCTCAAGAACCGGCTCCCTTGCCCGGTGTTCCAACAGAAGAGGAAATGGACATACCTATACTTGTGGGGCCTGTTCAACATCAGGAAGAGCAGGTCAATCCACAGTTGGGGGGAAATGTATAACAATAGGAGGTTTGGAGCCCCTCCAATATAGTTGGGGGGGAGATGAGACTGGATCAAAGGATCAGCCAGGGGAACAAGCAGAACAATTGGGAGAGGATGTACATCAAAACCCTATGGAAGAACTAAATAGTATGGAAGCTCTAACAACAGAGGGTGAAACTGGAGTAGCATTATATGCTGCGACAGTTGAGCCTGACTATGGCAGAGCCATGGCAACAAAAGAAAATGCTGAGATGGTGACCATTGAATCCTCACCTGAATGGGGAGGAACCTTGATTAAGGAAGAACATCCCAAAGAATAAGAAAATGTTGGAACTGGGGATATACCTTCCACTTCAGATGTAAATTTAGAAACTCCAGCACCAAAGAGAAAAAGGAGGAGATCAAAGGATGAAAAACAAATGATGAAATTAAGGCATCTCCACCAATAAGAAGGAAAAGAACCAGGTCAGTTGCAGCAGCAGAAGCAACAAGGGAAAGATGGGAAACCTTGGAAGCACAAATTGAGTTCCCCATTCTTAAACCCAAACCAATTGATGCCCCACGGGGGCCAGTCGAAGAAGAACCTCAAATTGAAGGACTTCTGTTCGAAAATAGGCTATTAAAAGAGGAAGTCCAAGCACTCAGAAAAGAATAGGAAAATTGGAAAGAAGTGTGCAGAAAATAGGGTGAAAGGAAGCTGCACACATTGGTTGAAGTTGCAGATCAATTGGAAGGATCAAATCCTACCGAGGTTGGCAATGAGGAAGAAAGAGTGGTCTGTCCTACTTGTGGAGAAATATTTGATGAGTCAGGTTATAAGGTTATAATTCATGCCTTTACAACATAGTAGTCTGCACCTACAACTGTGGAAGGACAGGGACAACCTGATTTCAGAGATGATGGGACTCCCAGAGAGACACTTTAGGAGAAGGAAGTTTTAGATAAGCAGGATGCTACCACACAAGAACCAGCATCCTTGAATATTCCTGTCAAAATTGCCACTAACCCTGAGACAGAAGAACCAGAGGATGAAGTTATTCCTGATTTTATGGACGAAGATTGCACTGAGACCCCGAAATTCTCTCATGACACAGAAATAATAGACATAGAAATACAACAGAAAAATAACGATGAGGTTGAACAGGATGTTGTTACACAAGAACCAACATCCTTGAATGTTCTTGTCCAAGTGGCTATCCAAGTGAGAGAAGAAGAACCAGGGATTGAAGGCACTCTGGAATTTAATGAAGAAATTCATACTATGACCCCAGGATTGTCTCAAGACATAGAGACCCCAGGATTGTCTCAAGACATAGAGATACTAGAATTGGAATCATAACAACAAGGAGATGAAGAAGTAAATCAAGATTTTGCCACACAAGAACCAACATCCTTGAAAATTGCAGTAGAGACTCCTAGGATGCAACAAAAGGCCAACCTTGAAGTGGATGTCATTCCTGATATGGATTTGGGTGAAGATGAACAAGTTCAATATCAACCCTCAGGTGATACTGAAATCCTTGAGGAACAGCTTCATACTGAAGAAGACATCGAATCCCAGTAACATGAGGAAAAAGAAGAACAAGGCTCTGTCACATAAGAACTAGCAGCCTTACATTCTCTGGCTGAAATAGCAATTGATGATCAAATAGAGAAAAATATTAAAATTCAGGAGGAAGTTGCTCCACAAGAACCAACATCCTCACAGTTAGCTACCAAAGTTGCCAAGGGAGAACCCCAGAAAGAATATGATGTTACACAAGAACCAACATCTCTAGAAGTGGTGGAAGTTTTTGTTGAAGAAATTCCAAGAGGGGTCACTGTTACACAAGAACCAGCACCCCCAGAAATAGTTTCAGATGTGCAGGATGTCCAATGTGGCATATCATGTGATAAGGTGTGGACTGAATCCCTTCAAAATTTTATTGACCTGGATTTTGACAAGGATGAGTATCCTGAAGAAGAAGAAACTCTGCAACCCACAGAAGAAATCTCACTTTTGAGAATGGAGGTAAGAAAGTGGAAGAGCCAGGTGGAAGAATACCAAGAAGGGATGGTTTCCCTCACTGAGCATAAAAAGACCATCAGGGGACTAAAGGAGAAATGAGTAGAAGAATGAATGACCCAGAGACTTCAAGAGGAATAACTACAGAAGGAGCTAAGGGAGCTGAAAATTTTCCAGTCTATGCAAAAGGAAAAAGACCAGATGTATGCTCTTTCTCAAGAACTCCTGGGCACTAGGGTACCTTCCTCTTCTTACCCTATCTTTTTATTTGAACAATTTGTTTGTTTTAATTTAATGGCTGTGAAAGAAGGGAGATCATTTGAGATAACAACCTCAGCAAAATTCTTGGAAACATTTTTGAGAAGCAATTTTGAAGACTAGAATTTGTTGTGTGAACTGTATTTGCATGAGATGGCTTGTCCTCTGGATCTCCATTCAAACCCTATCCCTTTTTCAAGAGATGTTCAGTTGATGGATTTTGCTTCTTTTGTGAGCAATCATGCTTAGTGGGAAATGTCTTTTCAAACCTTTTCTCAGAATGAAGCCCACTATAATCTATGGGTCTGAAGTGAGCCTCAAAATACTCATGTTTTTCTTGCTCGACACCGGATTTTGCTCTCATGCCCCATCCAGACTCAGCATATAATGGAAATGTAGGAAGAATTTATTTCTACTTGCATCAGCAAAATCTCCATACATCAACAAACATCTTTGGAAGGAAGTAAGCACAGGTGGCAGGTTGCCTCTCCTACCCTTAGGAATAGAGACCCCTATTATTTTAGAAATTTTGAACAGGAAATTTCCAGGGTTGAGGGTTATGTTGGATGTATCAGGGAGTGTGGGGATAATTGGCTGGGCCTAAAATTTAAATTTCCCCTCATCTGGTGGCCAGCAAAACCATACAGGATGGATTTCTCATTGACCAAGGCAAAGGAGCAGAAATGTTGGAGATATTGGGTTTCCCATAGGGGGTTCATAGAAAAAGAAGGAACTTCTGAGTTCCCCTACAACTTCTCTTCTCTCCATGAGTAGAGCATAGTGCAAGATTTAGATTCAGAATAATGGAGGTTGTTGCATGAGGACATGCAAAAGGACAGTTGGGGGGAGATGTTGAGCCCAGAAATGGCCCCTTTTTGACCATCCTTATTCACCTGTTTTTGCCTTATCCTACCCTATTGAGGAGGCTAAGCAGATGTTTTTCCCTCACTCTGTTCCTCAAGTCACCAAGGTATGATTGGTTATTGTCTTGTTTTATTAATACTTATGATTGTGGTAATTGAGGCTTTATATCTCTCAATATGCTAACATATGATGGTTTATAAAGCTATTTTGAGATATAGAGACTAGAGGTATAGCGAGATGAACATGCTAAGAAAAGGATGGGCATTCATTTCTTAAGCTGATCGCCATCAATCCTACCATTGCCCAAAGAATGCGGTCCCATTATATTATTCTAGGCAAAGCTGTACAAAGATAGTTGCAATAGAATGTGACAGATTTGGAGTTCAATAGTGCGTTGCTGCTTGTGTATAGCTGTGATATGAGGATATCATTATTTCTGGGTCAATTAACAGCTTCCCTATATTTCCTATCTTTCATCCTGCCATAGTTGTAACAGTTGTTGTAATTTAGGGCGCTTGAAGATCAGAGATCTTCATGGCTGCCCAATAATAGGGATAGGATGTTATTATTTACACCGTATAAATATGGAGAATTGTTCTGAGCCAGGGGTTGAAACCCTAACCAATTCATTGTATTAGCTGCGACTGAGAGTTGTGTAATTGATCTGCCTTTTTAATACAAGGAGTTGCTTCAGATCTAAGGGTTTTAATGTACATTATATCCAGCATCTCTGTGTGAAGGATGGCCCTGCCTTCCCACAGGGATTTATGAGTTAAATTAGGCGTTTTAATTATTCTGTCGTGTGATGTTATGTTAATTATATTTCTTCATAGGAAGCTCTAACAGTTGTTTATGGCTTTATAGTGTGTTATTAATTACATCTCTTGGAAATCTGTAGTGGCATGGTGTGACAGTCGACTAAGTAGGTAATTATTCCTTATGCAATTGCGTGGTAGCTGTAACAGCCTTGTTCATCCTTAGATATTTTAATTATTGTTTTCATGAATCCTTGTAGTTTGTTCCTTGCTTTTATGGTTGCATAATTTCATTCCTGTACTTTGAATTCATAGGATAGTTGAACTCAATTTCTGTACTCTGAATTCCTAGACTAGCTGAACTCAATTCATGTCTTTTGGATTTCTAGAATAATTAGATTAAGATAGTTGGGTAAATCATTAGATGATTTGGTAAATAGGATCTCATTTTCTGCAAAAGTTAATCTAGAGGTGATTTCATGAATCTTTCAATTTCTAGATCAAGAATAGCAGAAGGTAATTGTGACTGTATTCTTTAGAAGGTAAACTAGATTAAGTGGATTCTTAGGATGAGCGTAGCTGAACAGAGAATAGGATTGCTTACTTACAACAACTCAGTTTTTAAGCATATATTGTGCATGTTATCCTTGAAATAAAGGACTTCCTTTTGTCGACAATAAATATTGCACACTCGGTATGTTAGCTATAATTAAGTTGCATATTGGGTGCCCAACATAAGGTTCAATATAAATATTTGTAGAAGACCTCAAACATCGAAGAAACAAGACCCCAATGGTCTATACATCGAAAATGATATCATACAGATGAACATCATGAATTTAACAGTAGAAGATGGTGCTTTGTTATTCCTGGAATAAGGTGAAAGCCTAAACATAGAACTTATCTACATAATAACTTTCAAGATTAAAGCATATAAATATCATAAAACAAAATTGCTCATACAAAAATGAAAATGCTTATATACCAAAGGTTATCAAATGTCATATAAAGGAATGCCAACATAATATGATGAAATAAAAGATTAACTTGCGCATTAACGAAAATGAAATTACTTTTACACATTAAGTGTCAGCCACAACATATAAATAGTGAGCCAAAGATTTCACTTAAATCTATGAAAATTTAGTCATCAAGCAACTAATCTGAAGCATAGGTGCATTTCTTATTACTATGATATTAATATGCAAGAGATGAATGCCCTGAAAATGTCAATGCTTCCATATATGAACGTTAGAGACAAGTAGGAACAAGATAACCTCTGGGATCATAAGAAGTAAATAAATAAGCATCACCAGTCATATGTTTATATGCATCAGAATCCATTATCCATTCCATGTTATAAGAAGAATTATTAGGAAAAACAACAGATGCACATAAAGTTACTTGAGAGTCATGAGAAGTTTTCCTTTTAGCTTTAGCCATTAAATGTTTTGCTTTAAAACAATTCTTTTTAGGATGGTTGGTTTTACCACCATGTTTACAATGATCATATACTTTTTTCTATTTACTATTTCCATTAGAAGCATGTCCAGAATTAGTATTAGAAGGATTAGAACCTTTAACATTATTAAAAAATTTCTTATGATGCTTATTAAGTGCACTTAGAGCTTTATTAAGTGTGAGTTGTCCTGAAACAATTAACCTTTCTTGGTCATTGATCAATCCTTTACAAAAATCATCAAAATTTTGCTTCGTAGTACTTTGAGACAATTCTAGAGCTCTATTCCTAGTTGGGATGAACATATCAAAACAAGATGGCATTTTACGTTCTACAAGAATAGTAAGAGTAGTGTCAGTTTTCTTGTAATCTTTACCACAACTATTTAATTTCTCATTTAAATTTTTCAATTCAGCAAGATATAACTGAACTCTTTCAAAGTCAGCAGGTTCGAGGTCAAAGATCTTCTTTTCAAGATAATATGTAGAAACATCATCAAATTTATCAAATAAAGAAGAAAGAATTTCCCATACCTGAACTGGGATGTCTTCTACCTCAATACTTACTTGAAGACTATCTACAACAGTTTGACCAATGAGCCCCCTTGATTGATCACTTTTAGCTTCCCATATAGCCAAATCATCAGAAGCAGTAGGTGTCTTATGTTCACCATTCACTAGCCTTGAAAGATTCTTACTCCTGAGAACATCAATCATCTTTCTCTTCCAGGCAAGATAGTTAGAACCAACTAATTCAAGAACAGAAGCTACTTCAAAAGTCATAATGAGTAAAAATTGTCAAGAAATAAGAAACCCTAATACTGAAAAATGATAGAAAAACAATGAAGAACTTGAAAATAGTTACACTTTACTGTTCTGAATCTACAAAATCATAGTTAGAAATGCAGTAATGAAAAAAGGAGAAACTTTCACTTACAACCCTGTGAAAAAATAATGTGCCTAGAAAAACCCAGTCTTCTATTCTGGTCATGAGGGTGGATCCAGAATGGATATTCTGATTCCAAAAATAGGTTATAATAAAAAATCCAGTAAGAAACGACCAAGTTATGACCCTCTTTTATAATTGTCGTTTTTATTACCGAAAGGAAGCCCATAAATGCTCAATTTTTTGTTCTGGTCATGTGGGTGGATCCAGAATGGCTGTTCCAATTCCAAAAACAGGTTATAATAAAAAAATTGGTAAAAATGACCAAGTTATAGCCCTTTTGTATATCTGTCATTTTTATTACCGAAATGAAGCCCCGAAATACTTAGTTTTCTATTCTGGTCGCGTGGGTAGATGCAGTATGGCATTTCCAATTCCAAAAACAGGTTATAATACAAGTTTCGGTAAAAAATAACCAAGATACGACCCTTTTTTATAACTGTCGTTTTTATAAGGAAGAAAGATCTGCTTGATGAGAGCCCCAAAATCATGTAGATATACAGGAAAAACATCAAGAAACCCTTGAAAAAATTCTACAAAAATCTTACACAACAAGTTAGGGTTAGGGTAAAAAAAAATGCAGAAATATGCCCAGATTTGAAGAGAAGCCTAATGGCTATTAGGTAAAAAGCAAATCTATAACACAATGACAATGCCCAAATGATAATTGTTATTGATTGAAATCTATAGAAGGTACTAAATCATAGAAACCCGCTCTGATACCATGTTAGAATAGTAGAGTCAAGCTAAACTAGTTAACCTATCGAAGCAACCAACAACATATCATAAAAGATAAGAACAGGAAAAGAAAATGACAAGAGAACACCAATATACGTGGTTCACCCTAATAGGTTACATCCATAGGAAGGTAGTCTTCTATTATCTCCAAAATTTCTTCTCCAATATTATAAGAGAGCAAAGCACAAATACCCCAAAAAAATATAGATGATGTACAACAGTGTCACAATAGTGTTGATGTAATTGTAACTTCGGAATGTATTCACTTGTATTTCTTATGTATTGTACCCCGATGTTTATTTCAGGAAGTGTTTATAATATAATTGAGTCATGTCATGCCCTGATGTTCCTATCAAGAGTTTCTATAATGTAAACAAGTCATGTCAAGTCACCGTGGGTAACCCTCCCATTGGTCAAGGGTTAAAGGCCGCATAGTTCCAGGGCACTAGGGTTATTAGACTCTCCTAGAGAAGTCGGCCCTAGTAGGTTATTGTCAAGTCGGGAATTAGTATAAATAGAGAGTGATCCTCTCTATTTAACACACACTCACTCACACTCAGTTGTAGCACATAGCTGACGAAGAAGAAGACACTGGGGCTAGGAAGAAAGAGGCTACTACTGTCGGGAGATCATCTTACTGTTTTGGGTTTTACTTTTGGTGCTAATGCTATCTCTAAGGAAGTTGTGGGGTTTTCTCTATTTATGGTTTCCTCAATGAAAAACACTTTGTTCATTGTCTCTTTTGTTTGATTGCTGTTCTTGTTATTCTCTCAGTTAAAGATTCTAATATAATGCTAGCTTAATGTTAAAAATCTAACATGGTATCAGAGCTAACCTAAGAAGAAGACACTGTGCAGCTACGGGAACTAGGGATTCCTACTTTGTGGATCTCTCTCCATATATTTTCAGCAAAATAAGGTTGGATTAATTCTCCTCCCTAGGGTGCATCTTTCTTTCGAAGTAGAATCCAATTCTAAGTTTTTTCAGTTTTGGACTCGACACTGCTGCCGGAAATGAGGGCTTTCTACAGAAGTGGAATTTTTTGGTGAGCCTAGGCCTAGAATGATATCCTCCCTAGGCCTGAACTGATATCAAGACCAAAGCATTTGGTTGGACAGAACTTCAGAAAAGCAAAACCCTAATCTGCTCCTGAACCAGAACTGTAGAATTTCAGCTTCAAATCCACATCCGACATCTTGACCTGCTAATATCTAAATATTTATTATTTCCATTTGAGGTTCTCAGTTAAGATGTCTCATCATACCAAGCTTGATGAGAGGCTTGAGGGAGCTGATAACTTCCGAGCCTTGAAGTATAGGATCTCCCTGGTTTTGGAAGAAAATGAGTTGGACTCCTACATCCATGAGGAGGTTCTAGTTCTAGAGGAAGATGAGGCTAAGGCCTTACATAAGAAGAAGTTGGTTATGGAAAAGAGGATTATTGCTAATTCAATCAAGGATCACCTTATACCACAGGTGTCCTCCCTCAAGACACCTAAAGCTATGTTTGATGCCCTAACCAAACTGTTTGAAGGGAAGAATATAAACCGAAAGATGACTCTAAGGAACCAGTTGAAGAATGTAAAGATATAGAATGAGGAGACCATCCATTCATACTTCACAAGGGTCTGCCAGATCAAAGAACAACTTGAAGCAGTAAATGAAGAAGTGGAGAATGCAGAAATTGTGATGACAACCTTAAATGGTCTCCCTAGGTTATGGGATTCTTTCATCCAAGGAATCTGTGCTAGGAAGAAGCTAATCAATTTCAGTAGACTATGGGAAGAATGTTCACAAGAAGAAGATCGAATAGTAGCCCGAGAGGAAAAGATGGGAAGTGAAGATCAAGCTCTCATAGTACACTCCAAGAAAGGAAGAAGGGAAAATCATCATCAACAAGGTAAGCATTCTCATCAGAAAAATAATTTTGTAACAAGGGATCCATCCAAACTCAGATGTTATACATGTGATGAAAGAGGACACTTTGCTAGAAGTTGTCCCATGAATAAGAATGGATCCAAGAAGAAGAATAACTCCAAAAGAAGAAATCATGCTCACACTGCTGAGGATGATGATCCTCCCAGGAAGAAATTAAAACAAGAAAGTGAAGACTCTTCAAGTGATGAAGAATATGTTCTGATCTACGCTCTCACGGGAACTGTCACTCATGGAAGCAAAGATTGACTTATTGAAAATGGGGCTTCCAAACACATGACAGGTTTCAAGGAATATTTTGAGAAACTATCTGAACATAATTCACCCCATAAGGTGAAACTTGGGGATGACTACCAATACCCCATAAAAGGTAGTGGTGAATCCTCCTACAAGCTAGACTCTGGAAAGTCTATGAAAATGAAGGATGTCCTGTTTGTACCAAGACTAAAGAAGAATATTCTCTCCATATCAGCACTGGATGCAAAGGGCATGAGGGTTGCATTTGTAGATGGCCAAGAGGAAATACTATTGATGATGCAATAGTAATTGGAGAACAAGAAGGAGGATTATACAAATTGAAGGGCCATCTAGAACAATCTTTGGTCCATGACACAGTAGAGCCAAATGAACTCTGGCATAGAAGGCTTGCACATGTGCACTATAGAGCACTACCACTTGCAAGAAAATATGTTGAAGGTCTTCTAGAAATTCAAACAATACATGAAGGAGTCTGCAAACGATGTGCGAAAGGAAAGAATACAAAGAAGACATTTCCAAGTAGCGAGAGCAAGGTAAAAGGAATCTTGGAAATCATCCACTCTAATGTATGCGGACCAATGTCATCAAGTTCACTAAGCGGGGCTGTATACTATGTTTCTTTCATTGATGACTTTTCTACGTAGACATGGATTTAATTCATGAAGAACAAAGATGAATTTTTCAGCAAGTTCAAGGAATTCAAATCCTTGATCGAGAACCACACATAAAAGAAGATCAAGACCTTTCAATCAGATAATGGTGGAGAATTCACATCAAATGAACTCAAAGAGTTATGCAAAGGTTCAGGGATTAAGAGGGAGTTATCCACTCCATATAATCCACAACAAAATGGGGTTGCAGAAAGGAAGAATAGAACTATCATGGAAGCTTCAAGAGAAACACTTCATGATCAATATCTTCCCATGCATCTATGGGCAGAAGCTGCCAGAACAGTGGTGTATGTATAGAACCGTACTCCATATAGAGTACTCGAGAACAAGACACCTAAAGAAGTATTTTCCAACAAGAAACCGGAAGTCATCCATCTCAGAATATTTGGTTATCTAGTGCACATACACATTCCGAAGAAAAGAGGACAAAGTTAGATAAAGAAGGGTATATTTGTGGGATACTCTGAAAGCTCGAATGCTTACAGAATATACTTCCCAGTATTCAAGAAGATCGACATCAGCAGGGATGTAACATTTGACGAAGACTTAGTGTACAACAAATCTAGAAAGAGACCTACTGAAGATCCTAAAGAATCAGAAGCACCTAGAATTCATGACACAACCATGAACGAAGAAACTCAAGAAGAAGATTGAGAATTTGAAGAACCTCAAGAACCTGTAGATCCACCTCAGGTGAAGAATCCTCACAAGAGGAAACTTGCTTGGGTACGAGAAGCTATCCAAGGTGCGGAAAGATATGGGGCTCCAGAAGAGAATCAGAGAGAAAGGAAGAGTACCAGGTCCTGCTCCGAGTATGTAGCTTTATTGTGTGACTTTATCAATAAAGAACCTTCCAACTATGAAGAAGCGACAGAACAGAAAGAATGGAAGGATGCTATGATCGAAGAGTATCAATCAATCATGAAGAATGATGTTTGGGATGTTGTCCTAATACCAGAAGGGAAGTCAATTGTAACTTCCAAATGGAACTACAAGATCAAGCATGCTGCAGATGGCAGCATAGAGAAATATAAAGCAAGATTCATGGTTTGTGGATTCTCATAGAAATAAGGAATAGATTATGAAGAAACCTTTGCACTTGTAGCCAGATACACTTCCATCAGATCAGTACTTGATTTTCCTATAGTGATGAAATGGAAGATACACCAAATGGATGTCAAGACTACTTTCTTGAATGGTGTAGTGGAAGAGGAAGTGTATGTAGAGCATCCACTCGGTTTTGAGACACATGATAGGGAGTCTCATGTGTGTATATTGAAGAAAGCCTTGTACGGTTTGAAACAAGCACCCAGGACATGGTACGGCAGAATTGATGGCTTTCTATCTAGTTTGGGCTTTACCAAGAGTAAAGAAGATTCCAATCTTTACTACAAGGTTGAAGATGGCAACCCAGTGATGCTCCTACTATATGTAGATGATCTGTTTGTAACTGGTATGGATGGGTTGATTGCTAATACGAAGAGGAAGCTTGATGCTGAGTTCAAAATGAAGGACTTGGGTATGATGCACTATTTTATAGGCATGGAGGTGTGGTAGAATGCAGATGGAATCTCCCTTAGATAAGGGAAGTATGCAGTAGAGATCCTGAAGAGGTTCAGGATGATGGACTGCAAGGCCATGACCACACATATGGCATCAAACCTGAAGCTATTGAGTGATGATTCATCAAAAGCGGTTGATGCTATGATGTATCATTAGATGATTAGACCCTTGATGTACCTGACGAACATGAGACCAGATATTTGCTTTGCTATGAACACCTTGAGCTAGTTCTTGACAGATCTGAGACATGTTCACTTGATTGCTGCAAAGCATATTCTAACATACCTAAGGTGTACAATTAATTATGGGCTCAAGTATGAGGTGAATCAGAAGATTAACCTGGAGGGTTATGTTGATTCATATTGGGTAGGCAGTGCCATCAATAGGAAGAGAACTTCAGGGTGCTGCTTCAGTATGGGATCAGGCGTGATCTCTTGGTTTAGCAAGAAGCAATCCTGTGTGGCAATGAGTACAACTGAAGCAGAGTATGTCATAGCTTGTTCAGATAGTTGTGAGGCAGTATGGTGGAGGAAGCTATTGTTTGATTTATTTGATCTCCATTTGGATGCTACTTGTATACATCATGACAACCAAAGTTGCGTGAAGTTGTCATAGAACCCGGTGTTCCATGACAAGTCAAAGCATATCGAGATCAAGTATCACTATATCAGGGATATGGTGCAGAGGGGAGTAGTGAAGCTCCAGTATGTTGCAATGGATGAACAGATAGATGATGTGTTGAGAAAGCCATTTGCTAGGGTGAAGTTTGAATACTTCAGGGAGAAGCTTGATGTTCTCCAGATCGAGGTTCTCTCCAAAGGGAAGTGATGAGTCCATGAGCCATTCTCACATGGTGAGAGGATTGGTTCCTTCCATGGTCAGATGTAAGGGCTGAGCCATTGTGTCATGGTGAGAGGATTGGTTACTTACATGTTAGATGTGAGTGTTGAGCCATTTTGATGTGACTATAGGATTGGTTCCTACATGATTAGAAATAAGCGCTGAATGCCATTCTTGGAATGGAGGCACCTGGTCAGTTACCAAAAAATCTCAATCTGGGACTGAGGGCCATTCTAATGTGCTGTAGGATTTGTTCTTACATGATCAGATGTGAGTGCAGAGCCTTTCTGACATTTTTTGTCAGATGTAAGTGCAGAGCCCCTTCGGCATGGAGGATTGGTTCCTGACATGGTTGAATGTAAGTGCTGAGCCTTTCTAACATTGGTTCTCAGATGTGAGTGTTGGGACTTTCTAACAGGGTTGTGGGATGTGTTCCCACATCGTCAGATGTGAGTGTTGGGAATTCCTTTCTAAGATTATTATAGGATTGGTTCCTACATGATCAGATATAAGTGTTGGGTGGGCCATTCTAACTTAGGGTCAGATATAAGTGCTAGAATAATATCTACATGGAGGCTAGGCCTACAACCAGCATGAAAAAAGGCTGGCTCTATAGAACTTCTTGTGACGAGAAGGATCATGAGATAGCACATGTGATGATGATCCAGCAGTGATGATCCAGATGATACAGAGAAGAAAACTTGTGCTGATAAAATTGTGTCGAGAGAATACCTTCCTAGTTAAGAGGGAGTGTGGATGTAATTGATCTTCGAAATGTATTCGCTTGTATTTCTTATGTATTATACCTTGATGTTTATTCTGGGAAGTGTTTATAATTTAATTGATTCATGTCATGCCTCGATGTTCCTATCAGGAGTTTCTATAATGTAAAAAAGTCATGTCAAGTCATTGTGGGTAACCCTCCTATTGGTAAAGGGTTAAAGTCCCCGCAGTTCCAGGGCACTAGGGTTTTAGACTCTCCTAGAGAAGTCATCCCTAGTAGGTTATTGTCAAGTCAGGAATTAGTATAAATAGAGAGTGAGACTCTCTATTTAACACACACTCACTCACACTCAGTTGTAGCGCATAGATGAGGAAGAAGAAGACACTGGGCTAGGAAGAAAGAGGCTACTGCTGTCGAGAGATCATCTTACTGTTTTTGGTTTTACTTTTGGTGTTGATTCTATCTCTAAGGAATTTGTGAGGTTTTCTCCATTTATGGTTTTCCCGAGAAAAAACACTGTGTTCATTGTCTCTTATGTTTGATTGTTGTGCTTGTTATTCTCTCAGTTAAAGATCCTAATATAATGCTAGCTTAATGTTAAAAATCTAACAAATAGTACCACTACTACATCAAGAATACATGATATGTAGAGACTCACTTGACCCTATTATATACTAAATGATGAGGAGGAATTACTCTCACATATTGCATGTGGGATAATATAATTCTCCAAAATAACATCTCTTAATACAATACCATGGACAAATACTCTACACAAGTAAATACAACACCATATAACTGAGGGTTAAATGTATTACTCTTTTACATAAGATTGTAGACAACTTCCGACATAATACGAAGAGATTATTACCTTCTAAGGAATATAATATATTCCAACATGGCATACAAAATAAATTCACTACACGGTATACACCTTAGGAGAATGGTGTTTCTGAAAGAAATAATAGAACCATTATGGATATGGCATGTAGCATGATGGTAACCAAGCATTTGTCGAATGAATATTGGGCTGAAGCAGTTGCAACTGATGTATATAATGAATCAGTGTCCGACAAAGAGTGTGAAGAACAAAGTTCCTCAAGAAGCATGGACATGTATGAATCAAAGTGTTTCTAATTTAAAAATTTTTGGTTGTGTTGCATATGCTCATGTTTGAGATGAGCTAAGAAATAAATTAGACAATAAGGGACAAAAATGTATTTTTGTTGGCTATTCTGGAGACACAAAAGTACACAAGTTGTATGATCCTGTCGCAAGGAAAGTGATCATTAGTCGAGATGCTCAATTTGTCGAGAATGAATCATAGGATGGAACTATCGACATAAATGCCAATATTGTGTCAAATGTCCACCATGATGACATGGCAGAGGAATATCGACTCCCGTGATACCATGACATGGTTAATCACAAGGAATATCAACACAAGTTTGACAAGCACACCAAGAGGACAACAGACTTCATCAAGCATTTTGTCAAGGTCGACATTGATAGAACCAGTGAAGATAAGAAGTCTACGTGAAATATATGAAGTTGGTACACCAAATTCATTCTCTCTCTTTGCATTATTTTCTCCAATATATGATCCACTAACATTTGAGGAAGTTGTTGAAGAAGAAGTATGGGCACAAGCCATGGATGAAGCATAGAATGCATTGATAAGAATCAAACATGGGAGTTGGTAGATGTACCAAAAGATAAGGAGGTAATCAACGCCAAATGGATTTACAAAACAAAGCAAGATGCTGATGGGAATGTGTAGAATCATAAGGCAAGAATGGCCACAAGAGGGTTCACACAGCAACCTGACATTGACTTCAATGAAATATTTGCACATGTCTCCTGCATGGATACAATCAGAATAGTCCTAGCCATTGTTGCACAAAACGAATGGCATGCTTATCAAATAGATGTTAAGTCAGCATTTTTTAATGGTTATCTAGAAGAGGAAGTATATGTGGAACAACTGCAAGGCTATGAAGTTCCAGGTCAAGAGCATAAAGTGTACAAGATGAAAGAGGAACTTTATGGTTTGTAGCAAGCTCCTAGAGCTTGGTACAGTCGGATTGATTCTTATCTCATCGAAAATGGATTTGACAGAAGTAAAAGTGAACAAACATTGTACACCAAAGTTAATGAGAAAGGTAACATGTTAGTTGTCTGGATGTATGTAGATGATTTAATATTTACTGGTGACTTTGGCATAAGAGAATTTAGAACAGTCATGGAAAGTGAATTTGAAATGACTAATTTGGGGCTTATGAAATTTTTCCTGGGCATTGAAGTCCAACAGTTTGAAAGTGGTATATTTATATCATAGTCGAAATATGCAAGTGCGGTTTTAAAAATATTTAATATGTCTAATTGCAAGACAACCACAACACCAGTAATAATAGGTTTAAAATTGAGCAAGAATGACGATGGATTAACAGTAGATCCTATGCTATTTAAAAGGGTTGTTGGAATCCTTATGTATTTAATAGCGACAAGACCAGACATCATGTATGGAGTAAGTCTGATCTCAAGATTCATGGAGTCACTAGAAGACTCTCATTGGAAAGCAGGTAAATGAATTTTGGGGTATGTAAGTGGCACACAAGACCTTGGCATTATGTATTCAACCTCAGAAAATTTTAAACTCATTAGATACGTTGACAGTGACAATGGAGGAAGCACAGATGATAGGAAGAGCACATTTGGGTACACATTTCATTTTGGTACAGGTATTGTGTCGTGGGATTCAAATAAACAACCCATAGTAACTTTGTCTTCAACATAAGCAAAATATGTCGCAGCTACAAGTGCTACATGTCAATCCATTTGGATGCAGAGAATTTTGAAATATATGTCACAGAACCAACAACCATTTTATGCGATAACAATTTAACCATTGCATTTTCTAAGAATCATGTGTTTCATAAGAGAACCAAGTGCATCGACACAAGATTTCATTTCATAAGAGAGTTGGTGAACAACAAATAAATTTGTTTATAATTTTGTAGGTCTAAAGATCAACTTGCAGAAAAATTTACAAAACCATTGGCAAGGGATACATTTCAATATCTGTGTAGTTATCTTGGAATGACAAGTTCTACACAGTGAGCTTTGTCATGCACAGAGAAAGTATAAGCTTTGAAACATTTTGTAAAATTTTGTTTAAACATCCCTATTTGCTCATAATTAAGGGGGAGTATTGGAAATATTACTTAATCACAAATATGTATCATATCTCAGCCGACTCTGCCAGAATCCGTATCAGTTTAGTTTTTGTCGAACAGTCTAACAAGATGAAGAGTACACGCCTCTCATATATAAACCAGTCGAATTAAATTTCTGAAGCTAAGTTTTTAGGTAGATAGTTATTACAGTCTTTAATGTTAAGATAGTAGATTCACAAAGAACCAAATGTTAGTTTTCATATAAATAGAAGAAGAAGATTGTAAATCATATAGATAATTCTGAGAGAATTTTGAGAGAATTTTGAGAGAATATCAAAGCTCAAGCTTTTGTGTGTCTGAAAATGTCGAGAGTTGAAACTTTGTAAAAGGTGAAATATATCTGTAAATTCCCAAGTTTATAATTACGGAAAATAGTTCTCTATTATGTCCCCACAAGTTTTATAAATCCATTGTTATGGTCAAATGCATGTTTTATTTAGCCGCACATTCTCTCCAGAATTACTTGAGTAAATGTTGTTTACATTTACAGGTTAATTGAAAGATACAAAGAATCCATAAGTAATTCACCGAGTAAAATTTTGTTTTCATGACAGATTGGCCGACTCAAGTCTTCTTGAATGTTTGGTTATAATATTTTGTAATTCTGTTGAATTGTTGTTGTGTCAATTTTTACTACATGTTACTTCAGGTGTTTCGACATAAACCACCACGACAATCACCACTATACATTGATACATATATGCCACAAACAAATATTTTCTCCTTTACTTCAGTCACATGCCCTTCTTGTATGTCTTCATTCATAGTGTGTTGATTGGCTATGACAACATGTGTAGCATTTGCAGTCTTAGTCACTTGGAGGAACTACTAGGTAGAATAAATGAGATCTGTTATATTGTTGTTGGTGCTAGTATCTCTTCTATCTACTGCTACTGGAACCTCTTAATCACTTTCTTCATCAACTGCATAGATTGTTTCATCAACGATTGAACCAACTGACTCAACATTAGTTGGCTCTACAAGATTTATGGTATTGGTGGGTTTCTTTTCGCTTATTAAGATATGAGCAATGTAAAGCTTAACATTGAATCATTAAAACCTACGTTATTTTGTGAAGTTTGATCATGTTTTTCTACCATTTGGAAATATTAAATTTGTAAAGTTTTATATTGTTCTTCTACCATTTGGAAATATTATTTTTGTAAAGTTTAATATTGTTTATGGTTTATTTTTTTATAGTTCTTGACAAGCTAGAGTAGACAACATCTATTTGTATTCTATTTTTTTTTGTCAGTTATTGTCAAGTTAGAATAGACAACATCTATGTGTATTCTAAGTGCTATCATGTTGTTTATTTCAGTGCCTATTGAATTATAGAACCCTGAGGAGAAATGCTTCAATAATGCCCTTTTATGCAATTCACATTCCAACATTAGTTATCTATTTAGCTTCATTCTCATATAATTGTTATTTTTCAAGTTGACTAATTTTTGGGAATAATAATTCACTTTGAAGTGTCAAACTGAATTTTTAGTATTCAACAATGTGCTTGTACATGTGAAGCTCATCTTTGGGTTGAATGGGTTTGGAAGGCTTGCTTTATGGCCTTTCCATAATCCAGATATCCTTGCTCCTCCTTAGGAATTGGTGCAAGCAGATGGCCTAAAAGGAAAACACTAGGCTGCACAATAAGCACAAAAAAATGTCATGTCCAATCAAATGTTAAAAAATATACTTAATAGAGAAGAGGGTAATAAAATGTCATGTCCATTCCATTGTTGAATGGATATGATGATGCAAAAGAATACAAGTTGATGGAGGTTGCAACTAGGAAATGCTTCATTGAGCATAGTGTTCAGTTTGAATAATATCAGTTGTGTGATCCATCACCATCCAAAGCACTAGAAGGTATAACCACTCTTCCACTACCTTTTGATGATGATGATTTGTTACATGTTTCAGATTCAGATGAATAGGATCAAGATCAACATGAAATTGGTATTGAGGTTGAACCTCATGAGATTCTAGATCCATATTTAGCAACCATTCCAAACCAAAGGCCTAAGCCTAGATGGGCCCAAAATCTCATTGTCGTAGCTGGGGATGGTGCTGGGAATCTAGAAGATAGAAGGAGAACAAGGTCCAAGTATTAGAATGAGCATGTTTCTCTCACTCTCACATATTTGCTCCCTAAAGAGTGGTGCAATAAGGTTCCAGGAAAGTGCTATATGATGATAGCGAATGATCACTCATTTGTCCCATAGAAGAAGAAATCTGATCATTCCTTTCCTCTTCCAGCAAAAATAAACACACACTAAATCCATCAGTTAGAAGGACATTGAGAGTCTCACATGCACAGCTTCAGGATGTTGCTGCATAGAAGAACCATGCTCTTGCATAGTGTTGCAAATTGCAGCAGATTTTTTGCAAGTTATTTTCTAAGGAGAAAGCTTATTTTCTTATAAAGATAACTTGTATTTTCATGTTCCTACTTATTTTGAGGGGGAGTTTTTCCCATGATATTTTCCCCTATTTCCTCAGTTTATTGAGAAACATTTTCTAATTATTCTAGATTGTATATGGGTGAGTTTTGGACTTGTTTCCAGGGCCCACAGTTGTCCAAGTTAGGATTTAGGGGGGGTGTTAGGATTTTTAATCCTCCCTTGTCCAAACTGGTCTAATAGATTATATTTTCCTAACTTAGGGTTCATTTAGTTATTATTGGGTCCACTAGTACCATTAGGTCCACTTGGCCTAATGGGGCCACATGTACTAGTCACTAGAGTGTGGGGAACATAGATAGAGGCCAACTGCAACTGAATGCACCTTTATGCATCAATTTATGCACCTCCTAGACCAATCCCTACAATTTAGGATCCACTGGGAGTGTCGGCACCAACCTCCTTCAGTTTTTGGTAGTTAGTGACTAGTCAAGCGAAGCTATGCTCTAGTTACATTCAGTTAGATGTCCGCCAATTCAGTTAAGGCTAGTCTTCCATGGTTGCATGTGGGAAGGTGCCTATTCTCACCTACCACATCAATTCAACTAGTTTAACCAATTATAACTGATGGAGAGACTAAATCAGACATCTCGAGTTAGCTAGTGAGCTCCGATAGTGATTTAGACACTTCTAGTTAGCCATGCAGTCAAATTGAGTTGGTGGATTTGAATCCTATCCACATGATTCAAATTATCCTTTATGTAACAATGTCGTATACTATTGGAATGAATTTTATACTGTAATTATACTGAGCAATACTTATATGTTTCTAGTGAAATTTGTCTTGTTCAGTGTGTATTATTCATTCCTTTACACTGCATAATAATACAATCTAATTGCACTCATTGCATGAAGATCAATGGCATAATAATTCAAACATCACCTGCCCGCTCTGATGAGATGATTTGGGTTCCCTCGGTGTCTCTTAAACCCATTCCCATTTATTCCTCAGAGGAAGTGGAGGACCTAACTATCTTTCCTATTTCGTCCATCAAAACTGCAAATTTATCAGTTAGAAAGCCTAAAATCCTCCGAGAGTGACGAGTCATCCTTTGGCTAGGAGGAAGCCCTCTAAAGATGATGATTCTTTCATTAATCAAACTATACCTTCTTTTTTGGACAAGGGGTTACGTGACTTTGTGGAACCTGCTCCCGTTTCTCCTGTTTGGGCTCTTAGAGATGCAACAACCCCCTTTGGGATGTTTAAATGATCCTTACATATTTCAACATTTGGGGCTTGAGTAGTGGCTCTAATTGCACCTCTCTGAAACACTTTATGAGACTAATAAACTCAAGATTGTGATGTTACAAGAAACTATGATTTCGATCTCTTTCACCTATGACTACTTAAATATTAAGCCTTGTTGGAGGGTGTGCACCTTTGATGTTGTTAGACACTCTAAAGGAACTTTGATTTCCTGGAACACTTTGGTGCCTGACATGAAATCATTTTCATGTTGTGCAGGTATTTTGGTGGAAGGTAAGCTAATATGATCCACATTCTAAATATCTATGGTCCTTAATCAAACCGGATAGATTTCTGGGATCAACTAGTTGATTCAGGATTCCTTTCGAATTCTTCCCTCATTGTGGTCAGCGACCTAAATTTCACTACTTCACCTAGAAAGGTTTGGGTGTTGAGGAATGTTTCAGTATCATTGGAAGAATACTATTCTGATATCTTTGAGGCTTCCAAGCTTTTGGACATTGCCCTGTTGTATTAGCTCCTAAGTGGTCAAATGGAAGGAGTGGTTTGGAAGGTACCGCTAAGAGACTCAAAATATTTTATATGGTGGAGGAAATTTGTGAGAGGATGGGTCACTTCCAATCCTGGAACTACCCAATTGGATTTTCTGATCATAAGGCCATCATCCTACAATTATATTTTGATACAAATCTGACCCCCTATCCTTTCAAATTTAATCTAGTTTGGCGGGGTGATCCGAAGTTTAACACTATGATTATGAGAAACTAGAATAGCTACTCTAACACAATAGATTAGTGGGTGAATCCAATGATTAGGATGGTTAACAAGCTCAATTTTATTAGAAGGGATGTAATGAAATGGGAAATATAGAAGAACATCGATAACAAGAAGGTTCTTGCGGATATTGAAGAGGAGATTAAACTGGATGATTTGATGGTTATTGATAGCAATTTTAGTAACGTAAAATTATTTAGATTCCACTCACTTTTAACTAAAAAAAATAGATACTTTTGCATTAGGAAGAAAATCTCCATCAAAAGAGTTAAGCTACATGGATTAAGGTCGGGGATGGAAATAATAAATTCTTCCATAATTTTGCAAACAAAAGAAGATTGCACAATGCTATTTGGGAACTGGAGCTTGAAGGGGATGAGCTTACTTGTAATTATAGGTTTCTGAAATGGGCATCCAATCCTTTCTTTAAAAAGGTGTACACTAACAAGCACGCCACTAATATCTTCTATGAGATGAATATTATTAAGATCTTTTCTCATTTTTTTGATAGAAATGATTGTGAGAATATCGATAGGGATATTACTTCTGAGGACATTTTGAAGGTTCTCAAGGGATTTTCTATGGATAAAAGTCCGAGCCATGAGAGATAGACTATGGAAATCTTCCTGCACTTTTACGACCTGATGGGTGATGAGATTACTAAGGCTATTGATGACACCCGTCGACAGGGGGTGGTTCCTTATTGTTAAACTTAATATACATCACTCTTATTCCCAAGAAGGACAGATCGATATCCTTCAATGATGATAGACCGATATCCTTGTGTAACTCACTTTATAAAATCATCACCAAGATCATTGTAGAAAGGATCAATCCTTGGTTGGGATTATATATATCGAATGAACAATATGGTTTTCTCCCTAACCGTAAAATACTAGATGATGTGGGAACTTCTCAGGAATGTATACATTCAATTAAGCAGAAAAATATTACTACTTTTATCCTAAATTTAGATTTAGAGAAGGATTATGATCGACTCGATTGGTCATTCATCTAGCGTATCCTTCTACAGGTTGGTCTATCTATGGAATTATCGAAGTTGATTATCTCTTGTATCTCCTTGGCTAGTTTCTCTATTTTGATAAATGGGTCACCTTCTCCATTCTTCAAAGGTAATAGAGGCATCAAGAAAGGATGTCCTTTATCACCTTATTTATTTATACTAGCAATTGAAGGTCCGAGTCGCTTGATTATCGATGCTAAGTAGAATGGTATTTTCTCGGGGATCAAGGTGACCAAAACTAGGTTTTTAACCCACCTTCTTTATGTCGATAATGTTCTTATGTTTGGTGATGGTGCTTCTAACTGGAAGCACCTGAAGGACATTATTGACATTTTATGTGGGGCATTAGGTATGAAACTCAACCCTTTTAAATCTGGTTTCTCCGTCTTTTATCAGGATCAGTTGATTAAGGACTCGATTTCACACATTTTTCCTTACAAAATGGAAAGTTTGGATAAGGGTATTAAATACTCAGGCTTTAATCTAAAACCTAATTCCTATAAGAAAAGGGATTGGGTCTGGATCTTGAAAAAATTAAGTTGGAAGATAGACAAGTGGACTTACCATTGGCTTTCCCTTGGTGGAAAACTACTTCTCATCACTGTGGTTTTGCAAGGTATACGTGTTTATTGGTTCTCACTGTTCAAAGTCCCGAAAGAATTATGGACACTATAAGGAATAATATCTTCCATTTTCTCTGGCATGGTTAACAAAAATATTTCAAATAACATCTTGTTGCATGGGAGGACATATCCAACACAAAACCTCTTAGGGGGTGGGTATTAATTTGTCACAGTGGTCTAGGAACTGAAAACAAAGTCTCACAAAGAATACAGACAGATAATCATAAAATTGGCAAAATGGTGCTACAATGGAAGTAGCAGCTCTATATAATCAAATGAATAATGAATAATACAATACAATGATCATGGTGAAAGCATGAATGCCAATACAATTCAAATTCCCAAGGAGGTCCTTCAAATTGAATGAGTGAGTCTCACTTAACTGACTGTAATCCACAGTAAACACACTAGTTAACCAACTGATCAAGTGCTGGTTGACTCAACTGAGTCCTAACTAAAGTCAGAGTGCAATAAATGACTAATTCTAACTGAAATTAGCTCAGACACATGTCATTTCATGCCAACCAACAAGTCGTAGCGCATCAATAACTCCAATGAACCCTGATGAGGTTAACTAAAGTCAACTGGTCATCAGAAGTGGTTGTAGGTGCCTGTGTTAGCTCCAGTTCATAAATAATCATTAAAAATAATTAAATAATGAATGGAGGTTCCTTCACCACTTAAATTAAGTAATTATAACCATTAGTTATCAATTAGGTGCATTTATGACACTTAGATCACTCCCAGAGTGCTCCAGTTGGCCTCCCCAAATGAAGGAGAAGGCTTAGTTAGACTCCTTGACTAAAAGTAGGCGTGGGTGTGCTCATGCTGATTTCATACAGTGTGCCTTTGATGTCAATTAAGTCAATAAAACTTAGGATAGTGGTTTAACTAGGCCAAATTGAACAAATTAAGTGTGCATGGTGGGTAAATGTCTCCAACTCCCCCCTTAAGCTATACTCAGAGGAGTAGAAACATAAAGTGCATAAAAATGCTAGGGCCCTAGAAACAAAGGCCATAGGTCACCCTATACAATAAACTAACCACTTAATATAACCAAGGAAATAGAAAAAACCTCATGGGAAAAATACCCCCCCTCAAACTAAGCAATAAATCAAGAAATTTTTTGTTCTTCTATGCAGCAACATCCTGAGACCGTGCATGTGAACCTATGAATCCAAACTAAATGAATATTTTTGGATGAATCTTCCTCTTTGGAAGAATAATAATGTGCTCAAATGAATCAGGAACATAGACAACTGCATGATGAAAATTGGACCCATGTAGAGCAACTGAAATCAACTGATAAGAGAGAAAAAGTGATTAAGGATTCGAACCATGTGTGGAACACTCAAGAAACTGATATGTTGAAAACTTGAACAGAAAACCATGAGTGGTAAAATCAGTCCCAAGTCTTAGGAGCAAGTGCCCAAGCAGATGCAGAATGTCTTCCTCTTTACTAGTTCTGTGAGGAGATGAACATGTGACCAAAGGTAGAGAAGCCCTGGGACTGTGGAGAGCGAATTCTTTAGCTCCATAATCTTATATAGATTTATAAATAGCTAATTATTCACAAAATAAAATATCAGCAATCTCATAAGAGGAAACTAACACCAAATCCCCAGCAGCAAATTTGAAGAAGAATTGTGGTACTTGATTTTTCACACCAAAATTGGTGAGAGCAACTTCAAGCAGTACTAAAAGCTCTTGGATTTTAACATTTGAATAAAATAATATCAGATCAGAAATTAAATCATATCCAAATAGTTTCACAACAGATCCAAAAATATGAAATGAAATCAAAACCCCAGCAACAGTTTCAAAGGATACTTGCGGTACTTGTTTCTTCACACCATTGATGAGAACAACTACAAGCAATACCAAATATTTATGAACCTGAAATTTTTAACCAAGAAATATCACATCAGATCCAAATAAGATCATATCAGATCCAAATAATATCATATCAGATCCAAAAGTATGGTCAACCGAGACGGTGGATGCATAGTTGTATTTTTCTTCAAAATTCTGAATTTTGGTGCATGCAATCCTGCAAGAATTTGCTGGAAGATCTAGATCATGGGGAGTGAATTGATCACTCTTGTAATCTGATATTTTTTCTGAAATATCCAAGTTTTTACATATTTGCACACCAGCAGCAACAGTAGAGGGAGAAAAATCAAATTTCTCTTCACTTTCGGAAGCAATTATTGGCAAATTTTGCACAAAAATCAAAGGAAAATCATTGGTGAATGTTTGCATGGAAGTGCAGCAATGTTTTTCTTCAATATCAGAGATTCGAATGTATTCTTATATTTCATCCATATGAGGATATGAGATATCAGATATCTCACAAACTTTCGGAGCATCAGGAGAAGGAGTCACTGCAAGAAGACTTTCTTCAATTCGAATTGATTGTGTAGAAGATTCTGCTTCTTCTTCATCTTGAAAAACTTTATTAGAGAGAGTAGAGGCTGAGAATTTTGAGTAAATAAATCTTGTGGTGTTGGATGTGATCTAAAAAGTGTTTTTATGATCCTCATTATGCTTTCCAAAGGTTCTGTCCAATTTTGTCCAGAGATCCTTTGGGTATTCAACAGAACCAATAAGGTAGAGCAAGCTAGGAGAAAGGACCAGACATATTGCTCCAAAATATCTATCACCATCATTTAGCCATTCATTCTCATTCTCATAAGAATATTTTCCAATTCAAATAGACACCTCATAGAGACCTCGTCTCTTCAGAGATGCAATCATCTTCAAATTCCATTCTAAATAGCTTGTGAATGGGGTGAGAAGAGGGACTGATGAGTCCATTCGAAGTTGTACCTGTTAAAACCTGCAAATCACAACAAAATGGACACCGTATGGTTGTACATCCTGCACATTTTAGGCTTTCATCACACCCATCATAATTGATCAAGCAAGCTTGATCAACAATTCTTTACTTGGAGTATTAAGTGGTAAGCCTTGGCTTCTGATGTAGTGCTGGAATTTTGATATTTTGCTCAATTTTTCATGCAAGATCTATCAAAAACCATGTTTTTGAGAGATCTAAGCTTCATCCCACTGTGATATTTGATACCATATTAATTTTTCATAGTGGTCTAGGAACTGAAAACATAGTCTCACAAAGAATACAGACAGATAATCATAAAATTGGAAAAATGGTGCTGCAATGGAAGTAGCAGCTCTATATAATCAAATGAATAATGAATAATACAATACAATTATCATGATAGAAGCATGAATTCCAAGATAGTTTGAATTCCCAAGGAGGTCATTCGAATTGAATGAGTGAGTCTAGCTTAACTTACTGTAAGCCACAGTAAACATACTAGTTAACCAACTGATCAAGTGCCGATTGACTCAACTAAGTCCTAACTGAAGTTGAAGAATAAATGATTGAGTCTAAATGAAATTAGCTCAGACACATGTCACTAGATGCCATCCAACAAGTGGTAGTGCATCAATAACTCCAAGGAACCCTGATGAGGTTAATTGAAGTCAACTGGTCATCAGAAGTGATTGTAGGTTCCTGTGTTAGCTCTAGTTCATGAATAATCATTAAAAATAATTAAATAATGAATGGATGTGCTTTCACCACTTAACTTAACTGATTGTAACCATCAATTATCAATTAGGTGCATTTATGACACTCAGATCACTCCTGGGGTGCTCCAGTTGGCCTCCCCGGATGAAGGAGAAGGATTAGTTGGACTCCTTGACTGAAAGTAAGCATGGGTGTGCTCATGCTGATGTCATACAATGCACCTCTTATGTCAATTAATTCAATAAAACTTAGGATAGTGGTTTAACTAGGCCAAATTGACCAAATTAAGTGTGCATGGTGGGTAAATGTCTCCAACAGTGGGGGATCAAGAATCTCAGATTATTCAATTTATCTCTTTGTGCTAAAATTATATGGATATGCCTCGTTGACATTGGTTTGTGGGGAAAAGTGATTAGATGCAAATATTTGAAGAATATTCCCTTATCTATCTGGATCAGAGACAATGCAGAGATGCTATAACACCATCAGATATTTGGAAGAGCGTCTCTTAGACACTACCTTTCATTGCACGAGGCCTTGGATGAATGATTGGAAGGGGGTACAAGTGTTCATTGGGATTGATCCCATCGTTGGCATGCTGGGAAATACAAACCTAGATGTGGGATTAATAAGACCTCTCCAGCAACAAAATATATGTGTGGTTAAACAAGTAGTTAAGGGGGAAGGGGATATAATGTTTTAGTGGCTCTTTGTGCGGGAGCTGTGATTGTTTAGTGATTGGGTGTTGGAATGGGAGGCATATGTTACTGATATCACTATGTCTGGAATTAGTTTACTAGATAGTAGTGACTCCATCGTTTGGTTTCTGAACAACAAGAGGGGTGATGTCACTGATTCTTTGGCTTATAAAGCATCAGTGGAGAAGCATTTAACTAATCCTATTCCCTAGTGGATGTCGTGGGTATGGAAGGGTAAGCTACCATAAAAAATTCAGTGTTTCAGTTGGCTAGTCCTAAACAATAAGATCCTAACTTGGGAAGCATTACAAAAAATAGATTTTATTGGGTCGGGTAGGTGCAATATTTGGTGTGTTGATTATGAAATTGTTGACCATTTATTTGGTGAGTGATTTTTCTTCAATAGGCTTTGGATTTCTCTCATGTTAATGTTGCATGTATCTTTCAAGTTGGAGTTGCTATATTTGGAGGATAACCTGAACCGTTGGAAGGACCTCTATCCTTCTCTGATGGATACACCATTGGCTACTTTGTGGGAGATTTGGTGGGATAGGAATTCGGCCACCTTTTAGGATACCAATATGGCGAGAAAGGCGGTTTTCATTAGCATCATGACTAGACTTAAGCAGTTTGGATGTGGTTCCTCCTCCTTTACTGCTATAGTGGCTCAGCCACTACTCTGTGATAGGATATGGGTGACTGAATTTTTTGATGGGGCAGAACAAAAAGGAATATGTGGTGCTAGGATGGTCATTAAGCTAAAAAATAACCATTGCTTCAACTTAAGGATGGTTGTGGTTTTTAGAACTAATACTAAGGCATAATTAGTGGCCTTATGGGGGCTTCTCTGGTTTGCACAATACAAACCATTGCAATTAAGACAAGTTTTGGGGGACTCCAAAGTTATAGTGGACTGGGTCCTTCTTAAGCACCATATTTATTACCTGAATATTTCCCATTGGTTGAGTAGAGTCAGAATCATTATTGGTTACTTCCCAGGGACTACCTTTCACCATCTTTATAGGGACTACAATAGTGAAGCCGATTCACTATAAAAAAAATTCCATTGATGATAAGCTTGCATGCCTCACCTTCGAGGAAATAATTGATGGGATCGTGATAGACTTGGGCGAATTGAGATTTTAACTTTCTACTATATCATTTATTTGTGTGTACCTACAAATCGGGCATGTAAGACATCCATTCTATTTTGAGTTTGATAGCATAAGATTGATTTTGAAAGATGCCAATAGTGTGTATCTGGGCTGAATGTCCTAATGTATTTTTATATTTATGTATGTTGTAGCAAGCCAAGTAAGATACAAGACTTCAATAATAAGAATGCTATGTTATCATGGGTAAAAACTTGATAGAGAATCTCCCTCTACTAGTGTTGTAATTATGCCACAATTTTTAATATAAAAAATATTGTTTTTCTTTATGAAAAAAAGCAATGTATTCTCTGCATGGGTGTTTGATAGTGAATCCACTTAATGATTAGGTACAAATAATATTTATTCAAAATAATCTTCAAATCAAACAAAATATAAGCATTTTTTTTAACATGTGTGTTTTATATTTTCTTTCATGCAATCTTTTAACCAAGTTAACATTAATTAAATTATGCTTGTATCTAGGGTTTATGGAACATGTGTGTTTTATATATTCTTTTATGAGACATGCAATCTTTTAACCAAGTCAATATTAATTAAATTATGCTTGTCTCTAGGTTTTATGGAAATAAGACCTCTTATTGAAGGTATCTACACACTTATAGTGGCATCAAATGAAACTAAACCCCTACAAAATATAATGATTCTTTTTCTTGGAGCTTGTTGATATTCATGCTAGATCTTAAGACATCTCTTGACAACATGTTTCATGTTTGTCTATGGAGATAAACATTTTCAAGTGTACGAAATTTGTCTTTGTTGAAAGATACCTTAGTGGCTCTGCATTGATCATGCGTAATATTTTTTCCTGTCATTTTGGTTTGCAAGACTACCATTTTAAACATACTAACATAAAATATATAGTTGACAACAACCTATATAACCCAAATGATGTGAACTAGGACTTAGGGAATATCTCTTTCCTTAACTATGAGCTATCTTATCTAATAGCGCTAAAGGCTTCAATCAATCTAGATGTCTTCATGATATCTTGGGAGGATGCTTCTACTACTTGTGGCCATTTGGATATTGGGAATTTTTCAATGAAAACATGTGCTTGTAGTGAGTGTGAAAATTTGCTTCCCTGTGACTAGAAGACTTGCATAGTCAATTGAGATTTAGTTCTAGGCCATTTGGCTTCATGCAATCCTTGATCCTCATCTGTCATTTTAGTCTCAGGAGTACCTTCTACTTGAGACCTCTTCAATTTCACATCTAATTTGATCTGGGTTGATATCACTTGTGATTCCTTCTCTTGTTTTGGACACATAATTCCTTTTACTTCCTTCCAAATCCCCAATATG
>LPNX011066623.1:39188-122630 GCA_001517045.1 Pseudotsuga menziesii | reverse complement strand
AAAGGTAGTGAGGAATCTTCATACAAGCTAGACTCTGGAATGCAGGTTGCATTCATAGATGGTCAAATCATCATGTGGCCAAAAAAAAAAGGAAAGACTATCGATGATGCGGTAGTGATTGGAGAACAAGGAGGAGGCTTGTATGAATTGAAGGACCATCCAGAACAAGCCTTGATCCATGTAGATCCAAATGAGCTTTGGCATAGAATGCTTGCACATGTGCATTACAGAGCACTACCTATTGCAAGAAAAGCTGTTGAAGGTCTTCCTGAATCTCAAGTTATTTGAAGGGAAGAACAAAATCAGAATATGACCTAAAGAATCCAGTTGAAGAATGTGAAGATCTAGAATGCAAAGACCATGCAGTCATAAGAGTCTCTCAAATCAAAGAACAACTTGAAGCGTTAAAAGAAAAAGTGAAGAATACAAAAGTGGTGATGGCCACCTTGAATGGCCTCCCAGGATCGTAGAATTCATTCATTCAAGGAATCTGTTCCAGAAGGAAGTGATTACTTTCAGCAAACTTTGGGAAGAATAAGAAGCTTGAATCATAAGAAGAGAAGAGAAGATGGGAGAAATTGAAGATCAAGAAAAGAAGATCCCTCAAGCAATGAGGAATATGAAGAACTCAACTCTTGAAGAACTTCTTATCCACCTCAGCATTTGGATAAGAAACGATGCAACTATGAATGAAGAAGACGATTGAGCTGAAGGCTCAAGAAGGAGTCTACCCTCGAAACAAATAAAGATAAGTATTCAATTGTCATTTCATGATATTATTTTGTTATGCATTTGTTTATATTCAGTTGATGTATTATGCATGATAGGATGTTTGCATTAATGACAGTATACTACTAATATGCATGTGATGGGTAAGTAGCTCATGGTTCTATAGAAATTCTCCATTGCTACTTATCTAGAATGAAACCTCTTTGCTGACATATTGGATTAGTGCACAATCTCAATGTTGTCCTAGTAGAGATGGAAGGCATCTAGAAAGTTTCAGTGAGATATGGATGAATGTTGTATTGGCTAAAGTAGTTGCATGATCATATATTTATGCATAAGTATTTGCTAGTATGAATATTCCATATGAAATGCTCTAACCATACAAATGCATTTGACTTGTAGGAAAGATCGCATACATAATCGCTTGCAAGCAAAGAAGGATGAAACTTGTTCCAAAGAACAAGTGATGACATTTCAAAAATGAAGAATAATATGACAAGTGCAATGACATCATTGATGTAGAACCTTCCAGCCACCAAGAAGAAAGGGAAGACCAGTTCAAGAAGAATGATTTCAAGGAAGTATATACACTAGATGGTCACATAGAATATTAGTAGCATAGGAAGCTACTTGTCACTCCAGTACAGAATGTTTTCAGTGCATAGAGCATAGAAGATAGAGGGAGTATGATGCTTCACTTCAGAGGGAGTGACTACAGAATATCTTGAGGTTCGACATGGTATGACAGGATGGGAAGATTACTGATGACTCTAGGATTTACTGAGAGTAAAGTGGATTCCAACCTTTGCTTCAACGTTGAAGACGAAAGACTAGTGATACTCCTGTTATGTGTCGATGCACTATTGTTCTAGGTATGGAGGTGTGGAAGAGTACAGATGGAATATTCCTTGGATGAGGGAAGTATGCAGTAGAGATCCTAAAGAGGTTTGGGATGATGGAATGCAAGGCAATGTCCACACCTATGGCATCGAACCTGAAGCCATTGTGTGATGCTTTGTCAGATTCGATTGATGCTACGATGTATCGTCAGATGATTGGGTCATTGATGTACTTGACGAACACGAGACCAGATATTTGCTTTGCTATGAACACCTTGAGCTAGTACTTGACATATCCAAGAAATGTTCACTTGATTGCTACAAAGCATATTTTGAGGTACCTAAAGGGTACAATTGATTATGGGCTCAAGTATGATGCGAATCAAAAGATTAACCTAGAGGGTTATGTTGATTCAGATTGGACAGGCAGTGCCATCGACAGGAAGAGTACTTCGGGATGTTGCTTCAGTATGGGATCAGGTGTGATCTCTTGGTTTAGCAGGAAGCAATCCTGTGTGGCACTGAGTACAGCTGAAGCAGAGTATGTCGCATCTTGTTCAGCTAGTTGTGAGGCAGTATGGATGCGGAAGCTACTGTCTGATATATTTGATCTCCAGTTGGATGCTACCTGTATACATTGTGACAACTAGAGTTGCGTGAAGTTGTCAGAGAATCCAGTGTTCCATGACAGGTCGAAGCATATTGAGATCAAATATCACTATATTAGGGATATGGTGCAGAGAGGAGCAGTGAAGCTCCTGTATGTTGCGACGGAGGAACATATAGCTGATGTATTGACGAAGCCATTGGCTAGGCTAAAGTTTGAGTACTTCAGAGAGAGACTTGGTGTTCTCCAGATCGAGGCTTCCTCCCAGAGATAGTGATGTGTCCCAAATCCATTCTGACGAGGAGGTCAGATGTAAGGGCTGAGCCATTCTGTTCATGGCTAAAGGATTTAGTTCCTTCCATGTCAGATATAAGTGCAGAAATCTCTCCTTAGTGGAGTTGAGAGTCTTCCATCATTGGATGGGATTGTGCCATTCTGACGAGCAGTTCAGATGTAAGGGCAGAGCCATTCTGTTCACGGCTAAAGGATTTAGTTCCTTCCATGTCAGATATAAGTGCAGAAATCTCTCCTCAGTGGAGTTGAGAGTCTTCCATCATTGGATGGGATTGTGCCATTCTGACGAGTAGGTCAGATGTAAGGGCAGAACCATTCTGTTCATGACTAAAGGATTTAGTTCCTTCCATGTCAGATGTAAGGGAAGAGCCATTCTGTAGATGACGGGTATGCATCAGGTAGATGCATTATATGATCAAGATGATCATGGATGACGAGCTTCAGGATGTTGCTCCAGATGATATGCAGTAGGATGTTGCAGTGATGATGATCAGGATGATCATGAGTACATCAGTATGATGTATGGTGAGTATCAGGTTGATACTCTATGGCCGTGGATCAGGTTGTGCAGATGAGCATGTAATTCGGAGCCCTGGGAGATTTGTAGATGGTCTTTCGAGGTTTTTCCTATGGCATGTAATTCGGTGCCCTGGGACATCTAGCAAATGCTCTTTCGAGGTTTTGCTCTGGGAGGACATGTAATTCAGAGCCCTGGGAGATCTGCAGATAGTCTTTCAAGGTTTTGCCTATGGCATGTAATTCGGTTCCCTGGGATATCTGGCAGATGCTCTTTCGAGGTTTTGTCCTATGGCATGTAATTCGGTTCCCTGGGAGATCCGTTAGGTTGGGCTGTGTGCCCGTAATCAGTCCTGGGATGCTCTTGCGAGGTTTTGCCATGACCACATGTAATTCGGAGCCCTGGGAGATCCTATAGGTAGAGCTATGTGCTCGTAACAGCCTGGGATGCTCTTGCTAGGTTTTGTGGTGAGGTCACATGTAATTCGGAGCCCTGGGAGATCCTATAGGTAAAGTTGTGTGCTCGTAATAGCCTGGGATGCTCTTTCGAGGTTTTGTGACGCACGTAATAAGTCCTGAGGATTCCACAGCATGGCCGGTGATGATGAAGACCTGCAGGTGGTGGGCCTACATCCAGCATGAAAAAGGGCTGGCTCTGTAGAACTTCCTATGACGAGATAGTACACACATGATGATGACCAGAGGAGATCCAGATCGAGATATGATCCAAATCCAGTTATGATGACTCTGAGAGATCCAGATCGAGTGATGATCCAGATCCAACAGTGATGATCCAAATCGAGAGATGATCCAAATCCTGTCCAGAGAGATGATCCAGATCGAGTGATGATCCAGATCCAGTCCAGTGATGTTGATCCAGATCGAGTGATGATCTAGATCCAGTGATGCCTTTGTATGATGATCTAGATCGAGAGATGATCCAGATCCAGATGACTTGAAGATGAAGATGACTTGAAGATGAAGATGACTTCAAGACGAACATGATCCAGTGATACAGAGAAGAAGACCAGTGCTGAAAATTGTGTCAAAAGAATACCTTCCTAGTTAAGAGGGAGTGTTGATGTATATGTAACCTCGGAATGTATTCTTCTATGTATTTCATATATTGTAACCCAATGTTTATTCCAGGATGTTTCTATTATGTATTTGAGTCATGTGGTCATGCCCCGATGTTCCGATCGGGAGGATTAATAATGTAAACAAGTCATATCAAGTCATTAGGTAAGTCCCCACAGTTTAGGGGCACTTGGGTTATTATACACTAATTAAGGTGTAGGCTCAAGTAATTAATTATAAGTTAAGCCTACATGGTTGAGTGCACTTCAAGTCAACGAAAGAATATAAATAGAGAGTGAGAGTCTCTCTATTTATCACTTGCGAATTACATCACTTGCTCTCTCAAGTGTGGCACACTTTTGGAGAAGGAAATTCTTTGGCTTGACAGAAGATAGAAGGCTGCTATTGTGTTGGGAGGTCATCTTACTGTTTTGGGATCACATCTTGTGGTGATACTATCTTAGAGGAAGTTGAGGGGTTTTCTCCATTTATGGTTTCCCCTCCCAAAATCTTTGTGTCTCTTGTTTCTTGATGTGCTTATGTGATTGCTGTGCTTGTTATTCTCTCAGTGAAAAGATATTGTCATAATGCTAGCTTAAATGTTGAAAAAACTAACACCCAGAAGAGAATAAAAAGGAAAGATCGTCCTATATTGGAAGACTCAATGTTGGTTGAAGATTTGGAAGAACTTGTAGAAACAGTCTTGCAGGAAGTTGTACAGCCTTTGAATCAAGTAGGTCGAGATACCCCTTACGAATCTCCTGTTCATACTCCTATTCATTCACCACCTCACTCTTCACCCAGAGTCATGGCAGGCATAAACGCAAATCAGCCACCCAACCCACCAAATCCACCACCTTCCTGGAAATCCAGATCACTTCTAAACCTAACACCTCCTTTGCATGATTTACCTCAATCTTTTGAAAATATGCTGCCCAAGTTTGATCCAAACGAGAAGATGTTAGTAGATGATCACTTGCGGAGTTGCTATTTGGCAATAGAAGGATTAAGGGCTGGGGAATATGAGGATGTGGTTTGTAGACTTTTTCCACACACTCTTAAAGGAGTAGCAACGTCAAGGTATTTTGGTTTTCCTGCCAATTCTATCCCTGATTGGGATAACTTTGAAAGTATTTTTAGAAGTAAATATGCAACCCAAAAAACTCATGCAGCTCTTATGAAAGGACTATGCACCTTAAATAAAGAAAGAAAAGAGAAGGTGCATAGTTTTACCCAAAGATTCGTGGCCTATCTTAAGAATTTTTCTGAAGCTGACAAACCCTCAGATGAAGTCCTGATTGAATATTATACCTCAGCTCTAGGACCCGAGTTGGCCATGTTTGCCAAAATGAAGGCCAAACCTATGCTAGCAGAGACTTATGAGGAAGCGGAGAGAGTAGAGGCTGAAAGGGAAAGTATCAAAGATTATCCTAAATGGTCAGGAGAGAAAAATGTTGGGAGGAAAACTTTGTTGTTTACTAAGCCTAAAGAGGAGCAATCACCAGATTTCGAAGGAATGGAAAAAATGATGCAGAAGCTTTCTAATAGAATCATAGACTTGGAAAAGGAAAAGGAAGCCCAAAATTTCTATAAGCCTTATTACAAGAAAAGGGAATATAACAATCAATCTCAACCCCCTCCTCACAGCCTTGCATCTATGAACTTAACAGAGGTAGGAATGGACAATTTTTGCACTTTCCACCAACAACCCCATTTTGAAAAGAATTGTCCTCAATGGATAAATTCAATGACGTTGGTCATGAATCAGATTTTGGATTCCAAATTAACTGAAGACAACGATGAAGAAGGGAAATATAACAATAAATCAATAGAAAAATAGGAGGATGAAGCTATGGTTTTATGGGACTGTGTATCGTTGTTTGATGCCAAGGAAGAAAAGGATCCGAGACATGAGGGCACCCTTGAAACAAATGTAACGACAAGAATCCAGGGGTTGAATAAGGAAAATAGTCTTATGCTCCCTAAGATCAAAAGACTCCAAAAGAATGTTAAGAAATTTCAAAACAGCTCCCCAGATAATAAAATTCCAGAGTTTACCATCACCAGTTAGAATCCTAGACAGACCAACATGCCTACTAAGCCCAATTAAGAAAAAATAAATAATGTTGGATCGAATCTCACGGAACATAAGATGGATTATGACATTGTGGAGGATATCAAGAAGGTGAGGGAAAACATCTCATTATTTGAAATGTGCAATGTGCCACAACAAAAAGAAAATCTATTGAAAGCACTTGAAGCATCAGAGGAGAGGTTGCCCACTAGCAATCAGCCCCAAGAAGAGGAAATTGGTGAAGCAAGTATTGGAGGTAAGCCTAAAAGAAAGAATCCACCTTTTCTCCTTACTTTTCAAATTTTCAACCATAATGTGCATAACTTCCTAGTAGACTTGGGGGCATCAGTCAATGTCATGTCGCTGTCGGCCTACAAAAAGATAAATGGACAACCTAAACCATCTACTTGGAGGGTTTTTCAGTTGGATAGAACGAATGTGAAGGTAATTGGAGAAATGGAGGATATTCTCATTTTCTTATCTTCAAATGATAAGGTGTGTCAAGTCATCAATATTGTGGTGGCTGACATACCGGAAGCTTATGGGCTTGTTTTAAGCAGAGATTGGTCAACAAAGCTGAACGGATATTTTGCCTTGGACTGGTCACATCTGTGGCTGCCATATAAAGGAAGCCCAAATCAAATTAAAGTGTTGAGGGAGACCCACATGAAACACAATGTTACTCAATTTGAAGAAAAAAATGAACCAGTGGATTCTGTTTTGGGAAACTACTTTATTGAGCTAGAACCAGGAAACTATCAAGCAGAAGAAGCCAGTGATACATCACATGCTCAGCCTAATCTCCTTCAATTTTCACAGGCTGATGAAATCGATTGTAAAATAGTAGACTTTGCTGTAGATCTAGATGTTAATTCTCGCACAGTAGTAGGTAGCAATTTTTGGACACTTTTCTTTGATGGTTCTAAAACTTTAGAAGGCTCGGGAGCCGGCTGTGTCCTGATTGACCCTATGAAAAACAAACATTTTCTTTCATGTAGGTTAGAGTTTGAATGTACCAATAACATAGCTGAATATGAAGTGTTGGTTCAGGGATTAAGGAAATCAATTGAATTAAAGGCAATTAATTTGAAAGTGTTTGGAGATTCTGAAATAATTGTAAAACAAATTTGGAATCAAATACATTGCATTTCTCCTCATTTAAAATAT
Organism: Pseudotsuga menziesii; assembly: GCA_001517045.1. Lineage (NCBI taxonomy): Eukaryota > Viridiplantae > Streptophyta > Pinopsida > Pinales > Pinaceae > Pseudotsuga > Pseudotsuga menziesii. Next base: position 115,327 of record LPNX011066623.1, on the reverse strand, counting down.
TATCAAAATGAAGTATGGGATTTACTTAAATGTCTTGATGCATTTAACATCGTATCCATTCCAAGACTTAAGAATGCAGCAGCTGACTTGTTGGCCACATCAACTGCGAGGCTTGTGCCCTCTAATAATTGGTGCTCTGTTGAATTGCTTTTCAGGCCCTCAGTTCCAGATATGATTACCAATCTACGAGTGTTCGATGATGATCAGCAGATTATAGAATGCTTGACAAATGACGAGGCTTTCAAGGGGGCGATTATTGATGATGGAGAACATCAGGCCGAGCTAAAATTCGATAATTTTATTCCTAAGGGTGTCAGGACTTTAGAAGGGATGTTTGATTTAAATGAGAAATTCAGAAGACCAACAAATGTGAAGACTCATAGCTCGTCTCTACAGTTCGAGTTGATTAATTTGGGGACTGAAATAGAGCCTAAATATGTGAATATGGGAAAATGCTACTCCCCAGCTGAAAGGGATAAGCTCATCATTCTTTTCAAGCAATACAAGGACATTTTTGGCTGGACATATGTAGATCTGAAGACATATGACACCAATATTATCCAGCATGTTATCCCCATCAAACCTGGAATCAAACCTTATTAGCAACCTTTAAGGAAAATGCATCCAAAATTAGAACCTTTAATCTAGAGTGAAGTTAAGAAACTATTGGATGCTATAATTATCTTCAAGGTTAGACACTCGAAATGGGTTTCAAATCCAGTACCGATGAGGAAGAAATCTGGAGAAATTAGGCAATGTGTGGATTTTAGAAACTTAAATCGTGCTTCAGATAAGGACAATTATCCTATTCCACCCATGGAGCAGATATTGCAAATGGTTTCAGGTTCTGAACTATTCTCTTTATTAGATGGATTCTCAGGCTACAATCAAGTATTATTAGCTGAAGAAGATAGACTAAAAATGACATTCAGGACCAGGTGGGGAACGTTTTCTTACAGAAGGATGCCCTTTGGACTCATAAACACTGGAGCTACCTTCCAGAGGGCTATGGACATAGCTTTCTATGGTCTGATTGGCCGCAGTGCTATAGTGTACCTTGATGACATCACAATATTCTCAAAGAAAAGAGAGGAACACACGTTTCCTCTAAAGCATATTTTTGAACACTGCCAAAAATATGGTATCTCACTAAACCCCAAGAAGTGTGTGTTTGTTGTTACAGAAGGTAAGTTGCTAAGTCACATGGTTTCTAAGAAGGGGATTTCCATAGACCCAGAAAGGATCAAAGCCATCGAACAAATTCCCTTACCCCATAATAAAAAGGTGATGCAATCATTTATGGAGACAATAAACTTCATGCGAAGGTTTGTGCTAGATTTCGCTCAAATTGTTAAACCTTTGCAGAAAATGGTAAAGAAAAGTGTACAATTCAAGTGGACTAATGTAGAGAAGAACGTATTTAGTAAGATTAAAATGGCTGTTGCGCACGCACCCTCCCTCAAAAGTCCATATTTTGATAAATATTTTATTCTGTACACTTTTGCATCTGATGATTCAATAGCAGCTGTGCTTACCCAAAAGGAAGATGGGGGAGATGAGTTCCCCATATCATTTATGAGCACTGGTCTGCAAGGGGCCCAATTGAATTACCCAGCTATGGATAAACAAGCTTATGCAGTGTTCAAAGTGGTGAAACAATTCAGACCATATATACTGAAGAACCGGACAAAGGTAATAGTTCCACACGTTGCTAGAGGTCTCTTTTCGTACAAAAGGAGTTAGGAGAAAGAAGAGGAAACTGGGTGATAGATCTACAGGAATATGAACTCGAGTTCAAGCCAACCTCCATAGTCAAAGGGCAAGGATTGTACAAACTAATGACTGAAAGTAAAGACAATGAAGAACATGACTGGGAAGGCAAAGCTGAGTTACAGTTGATAGATGTATGTCCTCTTTTCACAGCTCCAAAATCTTGGTATCGAGACCTTGTACATTACCTTCAGGTGGGATTGTTACTGGAACATTGGAATTCTAAGAAAAGAAGAGCACTGCTTCTTAAATCAGCCTCATATCAAATTATTGAAGGAATATTATTCAGAAAGAATTATGATGGAGTTCTTCTTACATGCTTAGAGAAAGAAGATGCGGGGAAGGTAATGATAGATTTACATGATGGGCTTGTTGGAGGACGTTTCTTTAGAGATACTACAGCTCATAAAATTCTCAAAGCCAGATATTATTAGCCCACATTGTTAAAAGATGCACATGCCCATGTCAGAAAGCGCAACAATTGTCAAAGGTGTGGTGGAAGACAAGTTAAAGCAGTAGGACCATTAAAGCCTGTAATGATAACAGAACCTTTTGAGCAGTGATGGATAGATATTATTAAGGAGATAAAGCTGAATTCTTCCCTACAACACAACTATATTCTGACAACAACCGACTACTTCACTCGTTGGGTCGAATCAATTCCATTGCGTAAAGTAAATGAAGATGCATTCATGGACTTCTTGCAAGACCATATTATGACCAGGTTTGGAGTTTCAATTTCTTTAGTTTTCAATAATGATACTTACTTTTCCTTGATTAGATTAACTGCGTTTGCTCATGTGAAAGGAATTAAGTTGCATTACTCTTCTAATTACTATCCACAGGGAAATGGTCTAGCTGAATCTACAAACAAGAATATGATTAGGATTTTAAAAAAGACGGTGATAGAAAATCAGAGGAGTTGGCACTCAGCATTACCAAATGCTCTATGGGATGATAGGGTCACCCCCAAGACTTCATTAGGTGTGTCCATGTATACCCTTGTTTATGGAAAAGAGCCATTCTACCCCCCAATATCATGCTACCCTCTTCCATAATAGCTCAGGAATCCAGAGGATCAAATAATGAAGTCTTGCAAATGAGGATATATAATCTTCTGAAGGCAAAAGAATCTAGATCCAAGGCCAGAGAACATTTCAAACAACAATAGGAGGTAGTTAAGAGATGGTTTGATAAACACAAGGCTGGAACAAAAGAATTCAAGGTGGGAGATTTGGTTCTCAAGTGGGACTACCCCCATGATGAGAAAGGAAAACACATGAAATTTCAACAGTTGTGGGTAGGTCCTTTCCAGATCGCAACAAAGATTGGCCCCTCAACCTATAAATTGAAATATTTACAGGGGTGGGAAGAGAAATTACCAGTAAATGCTTTAGTTCTCAAACCTTATTTTTCCTGAGTTTTGTTTTGTTCTTTTATCTTGTACATAAATAAATTGATTTGGATGTTTATTTTGATTTATTTTATTTCTATTTTGTTTTAGTTTAGATTTTGATTGATTTCAATAAAAGGAGGCAAACTCTTGGTTGCACGGAGAACATCAGAATTCTGGAATGATTAAAGTTCTTGAGTGTAAGACTGTGTATTATTGTTTTATCTGAAATAATTTCTTCTATTTTAAAATTTTTCTCGAATGGCTATGAACACATTGAAGTCCTGCTTAATCCTTGTAAAATAAACCAGGTTCAAAAGGTATGGGATACTATTTTGAGGCTCCGTCCATCTCACATTTTAAAATTTCCTAGGGCGTTACAGCAAAGGGCCCATGGAAAGGAAGCAGGGTAAATAGTAGATTATATATAAATGATCCCATGCCAAGAATTGAATGCCAAAAGGTAGATAAAGAGTCAAAAGCTCCTATGAAAGAAATATGTATCAAAACAAAATACTGAACCATATAAGTACTAAATTGCCAAAAGTTCCTCTCCATCCATGAGCTGAAAGTTGAATACATCTCTCACACAAAAGGAAACTATGGATAGAGGAGCCTGAATGAAAATTCAGAAAGAAAGGCATGCAGGAGGACTCATATGCAAAGGACAAAAGTCCAAAAAAGCACAAAAAGTGAAAAATGGCATGGGAATGAGGAACAAATGAATATTTCTGTTTACCATATGTTACAATCCTGTGGTGTCCAAGCTGGCAGCTACCTGAAGACAGAGGTAACAAATGAAACTCATCTTCCTGGCCTCAAAAGAGTTATCTTGACTTGGAAATCTTGGTTTCCATTCTCCTAAATTGGACTATCATCAATGATTAAAAGTACATTTATTTTCCATTTGAGAAATCCAGACATATGGAATAATTCAACATGTTTGTTTGTTGTTAGACAGTCTGTTATTTAAGAAGTAAATTGTCCAGAGATCTAGGTTCACCAGGTAGTCGCCAATTGTTGCAGCTGCAACTATTTTCCCAAATTTTTGAAATTTTGGACCCTCTTGTTAATTTTTATCTTTCCTAGAATTGTTTAGATCCATGAGCCCTGTTTTTGTTTTCCCTTTACTACAAGTTTGGATTGTTTTAAGTTTAACCCTCTTCATGCTTTTCGAAAAATTGCTCATGTATGAAACTGCTTTGGGTTGTGGAATTTAGAGTTTGGTTTTTTCCCTTTGATATGTGATTTATTTCTTTGTTCTCGAAAGTCTATTTCTCATTTTCGCCATTGTTTCAGAGGTGAAACAAACTTCATCACTGCCCAGTCGAAAGCAATTTTTTAGTTTGATTGTTTAGAGGCCATTTAAACAATGTATTGGAGCCATATTTCCTTTTGGAGCCTCCGTTGCAGAAGCTGAACGATAAGTATTCCATAGGATGGTCTTGACCTCTCCAATGTCATGTTGTATTGTTTTGACTTTTTTGCATTATCGAAGGTTGGTCAAATTTGATTCGGGGTTGTTTGAGCTTGGTGAAGCTGCTATTTTGGAAGTGAGACAAGATTTTTGGGCCACTGCACGACCTTAGGTTTTCCAAACACTTAACGTTTTCATGATGTTTTTATGCCTTATCGGAAATTTTATGGTTTTGATCGAAGGTTGTAGTATGTTTTCTTTTCGCCATTGCGGCTCCCGAGCAAACTAAGTGTCCGCCATGTAACTGCTTTGCTCACTGATGCTTTGTCTAGGTGTCACCGTTTCATCTTTTGACCACGGGGCCCGTAGTATTTTCATCTTCCGCTATTACGGTTGCGTAATATGCTAACTCCCCAGATGTTGATGTTGTTTCGTTTGCCGATAGGGAACTTTACCGCCCGATGCTTTGGCATTTAGCTCTTTCGATTCCGATAGACTTAACGGTCCCGCAAAACTCGCTGTCCATTTGAAACCCGCCATTGTGGCTGCAAGTAAGACTATCCGGTCGACGTTTAAATGTTTCAAGCCACCGATATGGTTTTTCCTGCCATCTTGTGGGTTCTTAACCCCTGTGTGGGCGGCGGTAGTTTTTGATTCTCGTTAAGGATGTCACAACAAGAGCACAGTATAGGGCGTCATCTTAATGATCAATTTTATTGTTAGTGTAGTTTTAAGTATTAAAAAGATGCGGTCTGAATTAATGATGAATTTTTGTTTTGACTGCAGACGGACTTAGAAGATTCTTTAGATTGCTGCTGCAAGAAGACATAGCTAAAGGATAAAAGATAAGGAAATTTGGTTGAAAAGTGATAGGCAGATACATTCTGAGATTAACAGGATCTAAAAGGGACAAATGAAAGATAAGGCAGAATCAATAGCAACAGAGGCCCAGTTTTGGAAAAGGTTCAGCAGTTACTGAGCTGGTCCCTCTATGTGAAGTACTCGTAAGACTAAAATCCAAAATGTAATGTATTGCCTAAATTATGAGCACTCACAAATTGACAAAACTGTGAGATTAAAATGGTCGGGGAAGCTGGAAGGTCAAGGGGCAGGGAAACCCAAAGGCTTTGTGGTTTTTGTATAAAGATACGAAAGGGAGAGGGAATTGGGGCTTTTCCCTGGAAAAACTTGTGAGCCATTATTTGTAAGAGGAACTATTTCATTTTACAATAAGAAATTGCAAATTTTGCTGGCTGGAGAAGGTGCTGGGTGGAATGTTTGAATGTGATAAAATGAACAATGTTGAAGGGGAACTATTTCATTTTTTATTGTGTTTCATTAACTGTGAGAGAATTCTAACTTTCTGAACCTATGTTCTTGACTGAATGTTCTCTGGTATATTCTGTGATAATTTCCACTATGAGTAATGGAGGTTTTAACTATTGATGAGCTATCTTGTCATGTATATCTTTATTCATGTTTATGTGTTTGGTTCTAAGAATAGCTATCTGTGATTTACCTTAACATTTGAACAGTATTACATTACTCATGAATTAATATCTTGCTCTCTAGAGATAGCTTAGTTAGTATGTATTTTCTAGTTGTGTGTGATTGACATGTGAGAGAGTCTAATACGAGAGGTAAGAACTTGCACATCACATTCTGACCACTCCTTGCATCCTTAATCAACATGCATCTTAGATAGGCACTTGCATATCATGCTTAAAGTCAAAATTACAAAAATATATATGGTGGATCGGGCCGCAACTGGTAAACCCTTTTATTTTTGTTACTTGAGCTACGGTAGCCGAAGCACAAACCGGACAGATTCCCTACACCAAACAGTCATGGGCTAGTTGGGAACGTTGACTGGGGAGAATCCCTTGCTGTTGAGTTGCCTGTGAATTTCCAGGCCTCAACAGGTTGATATATTTTGGGAGGAAGGTGAGGAATGTTCCCTAGAGGCTAGGGGCATAAGTGCCACCTACTCCAAGAAGTTGGGATAAGCCTCTGTGAGGAATTTCATCTAGAAAGTTCTCAAAATATTCTCTTTTTATGTTTTTGATAGCACCAATACTTCTTGTACATGGACAAGCTACACCGGCACTCTTTTTCTTGAGGTAACAAGTACCATCGACGCACTATGTCAGTGGGTAAGAGGCATTAGGCAGGTCTCACACCCTATGTCAGGAGGAAGGGTGTGTTAGACCTCCTAAATATGGGAAAAAATATCCTAAAAATATGGTCTGGTCATATCACTTCAGGGGCTTGAGCATATAAACCAATTTTAGGTGTAATAGAGTTCCCCCCAAAGTATGAATCTAAAAGGATATGATAGGTGAAATTATTTGCTAGATGTGGTCTAGAACCAGGGTAAAAAAAGAGTGGTAAGTGAAGAATTGACATAAGACCAGTTACAATTTATCTAACTCAAATCATGGCTGATGACCAATACAATGCAGATCCATGTATAATGACCATGTCATGGCTACCATCAATACACTGTAGATCCATGATTATTAAGACTCAAATTGGGACATAGCTATGGAATATACATTGTAGATCTATGCCATATTGACCCAAACTTGAGAATAACCACCAAACATACAATGTGCATTCATAAAATGACTCAAAAAATACTCCATTGAAACCTGAAGATAGGCACATATTCAAGCAAATACCTAACCATTTCAGGGTCTTCATTCCAATCCCAAATAATATGATTATATCCATGTGAATAGATGTCCTGATGTCAAACATGGTAAAAACCGCTTGATTATCGGTCATTGATGGAAGATTTTAACAAGCTCAAGGGAATTCACCATTAATTTCAATAACTCCCAGGGTACCCTAGTACATTCCTCAGAATGTGAATAAATAAGTTGAAGTTGAACAATCGATAGAATATCCTGATCAGAGGCCAATGATGAAATCCTACCATCGAAAGCGAGGAAACATTCCATTGTGGCATGCATAATTCAAGGTAATTGACTAGTTTCTAAGATGAATTCCCAAATTATGTGCTGATGTCAATGGGAATAGACCCGTCGAAGGAGGGCCATGAATTTTCCCCCATCATCGACATGAAATTTGGAACAAAAGTGATTTTGAAGTGATCATGGTATAGGAACAACCATAGGACTGACTTAGATATGATCGACTTGAAGGAAGGTAAAGTAGCTATAGAGGTAGACTGTAGTAAAGACTCTCTTTGAACATAGAATGACACGACAAGTAAATTGGAAACATTGACTCAATCAAGGAAGAGACCAGACATAATGCAAATACATGACAATGCATTCTTTGAATTGACTAAAAGGAGTTAAATGACTCATGAAATTGGATTGACTTGATGACAAGATAAATACCCAACTGTTTGTATTAAAAAGCCGACAGGTTCAATGTTCAAAGGTGGACTAAGCTAACATTAATAAAAATGAAATATATTCCCATTCCCTTAATTTCCCCATCACGATGGATGACTACCTCTTTGATTTCTAACGATATTGAAAAGGGTAACAAACTCTCAATATAGCTCACCGAGTGATGAGTCCAAGCTCATATGTTTTATGAACCTAAAAAAGGAGGGCTTCATTCCCAAAAAAGGGTCCTTCAACATTTAATTTCACAAGTCTGAAGAAGGTAAAATTAGTCATCGTTTCATATATAGAGTGTCTGAAATGACTAAGAATTCCCCAAACTGGAATTTTTCGTAAATTTAGTCCTCGAGGTCCTCAAAGTATAAACTGATACCTAGGATAACTCTTGTAGTCGCAATGAACTAGAGTATTTCTTTTTCGTAAATGGCTCTAACCGGTCTGAAAAAGGGGTAAACTATCACCGAATATATGACCTTTCAAGTATTTTTACAAGCATGAAAGAATCAAGTTCACTTTGCAATCTTTTCATGTTTAAGGAGCCTAAAAAGAGCTTAAACATGACTCCACAAAGGTTTTCCCTTTTCATTATCCATTTTAAAAAGTGTAATATAGAATTCTAATTGGAGTTAACATAAATTAGTCTAAATCTATGCTAGTTTGAATTTATGAAGAATTTATAGGGATAAAATTCCTCAATGAAAACTTCAAAATTTTGTACACTAAAAATGTGTTTATGTTTCAAAAAAATTGATCCATCTCATTACTTGATAGACTTAGGTTTATGTTTCAAAAAATTTGATCCATCTCACTACTTGATAGAATTTAGGATAACATAAATCTAACCTAGTTATAAGTACATATAACTATAGTTAAATCATAAATTGAGATTTCTTTATATTTATTCATATTTTATTTTCCCATATTTCTATTAATACAAATTATTTCTGTAGAAATTTATATTGAAATTTAATTTTTTTATTTAATGCAATGTAAAATTGGACTTAAACACCCTATGCTAAAATCAATCACCTAAATCTATCTAAGAGCAAGAAAAAAATGAATATGGGTTTTTAAACTTTAGGGAAACCAATTTTAAGTGATAATGATTATCTAAGATCAAGATTTTTAGGAGGAGATATATTCTTTGTTTTCAAGCATATCCATATATTTTCATTCATGATCCTTACCATGGGTCACATACAAGATAGAATACTTTTGGACCACTGAGAGGTGGAAAAATATAATTGCATTCCTTTGGTTGGTTCGATGGAGAAGGTACGAAAAATCAACTAAAATGTGATTTTTAAGTGCCTCAAGAGGAAATTTGTGCCTTCGGGATGAATAATATATGGATCGTTTCTTCATGCAATTCCCATTGACAAAGAAATGTTAGAATTAGACAATCAAAAAAAGGGAGAGAAGCGAAGGTCAATGGCAATTTAGTGAATGGGATCATTAGGCATTGGCCTAAAGAAGAGTTTCAAAATCAAATAGGAAATGAAGTATGGCCAATTTTACTAAGCATTATTATTTAGAAGTAACAACCATTTCATTAAACTTTGATTAGTTTGAATGTTATATCCTTAGAGACAGGTCAAAATTAGTGTTCTCAAAGTGCAAAATCAACATTTGGAAATACTAAAATATTGGATTTGAAAATTGCATATTTGAAATTTAATAGTGCCAAATTTGAAAAAACAATGTGTGATATGTAAAATACCATTGTGTCATGTCCCCAATTAAATGTTTTTCAAATAAATAGTTAAGTTGGCCTATCCAATTCCTAAGGGTTATGTGGAAAAATCAAACTATTGATATTTAACCCAAGGCCTATAGTTTCACATGTAAATTCAAAATCATATTTGTGGAGGGTGGAAAATGGGTCAATAAATGATGGAATACATATTAAATGCTCCAAAATGAAGTGGCAAGGGTCCTAGTTGGCCATGGGGTGCATAGGTGGATGTGTGGGGTCCGCATGAGGGAATATTCCTCATTTACACATGACATCATCCTCAAATTCGAATTTGGAGGAAGGAGTTACTTCCAAGGTGGTGGATGAAGATTCATAGGATAAATTTAGGAAATGAAAAGATTCTATGAAAACTACGACATTCATTATGATAGTTATCACAATTCTATGACACCTTATGACACTTATGACAGATTCTCTTACACATATGACATATACTATGTCATCTATGACATGTAAGAGCTAAAAATAGACCCAAGAAGATGCATGAGGTGTGAGTGGGTCCCAAGGAAGCTTCATGAAAGGTTTCAAGTATAATCTCATGAAGAGAGAGCAAGCAAAGTCAAGACAAGTTTCACTTGGATTAATGTAATGACCTAGATTAACACTAATTCAAGTTAATGCACTAATGGGAAGGTAATTTGAGTTTATTGGAGGGAAATTGTTATACTGAAATCTCGTCACCCTCATGTTATGAGATAGGTATCCCCTTGACTGCTCCAATCCCTCAGAGTTTCCCTATATAAATGAAGGAATAAATTAACCCCTTGCAATTTTTCCCTCTTTTGAGCTGGTAACGCTCTTTCCCCATTGACCAAAAGTGTTACCCAAGAAGCAAAGAGCCAGCACCACTCCAGATACATGAGAAAAGAGAGGTCCCACTGATCTTTCCCTTACTGCAAAAAGCGGTGCCCCCTTATCACCACCTATTTTCTTCATTGGAAAAGAGGTGCTCAAGTTTTGAAGGCAAAAAGAGAAGCTTTGAGACGATTCTTGAAGCTTGCCTATGTGGAGCCTCATCCCTATGGTTTAGGACCATCTGGAACTTGAGATCCTCCCTTTTAGGATCTAATATCCACCTCACCCATGAGATACTCAACCATACCTATCCTCCCATGCCTTTAAATACTAGCGCATCCCCCATGGGACAAAGGAGGAAGAACTGTGTTGCATACCCAAACTCTGTCAAAATCATTTTTGAGTCTTTGGAGCCAAGGAACCATTGGAAGGAACTCTAAGCACCAAGGCATGAAGGTTGTAGTCTCTCCAATAATTTATTAATAAAGAATGTCTTTTATTTCCCATATTTACTGTTTCATTTGTATGTATTTCTTGATTCCTTGGTCACAAGCATAGATCTAGTTGATTATATTGTATGCTATCATGTTTTCTTTGTTGTCTTCCATCTTTTATAGGTTCTTCTGCGAGGATAGTGTTGGCCAAAAAATGTAACCTATGGGGTATTGTGGCCAACTAGAGAAAAATAGTCCACACACTCGACTTATCGCAATATTGTATGTGTTTGGTATAACTATTTTTCACAGGTTAGAGGCCCTGCTGCCTATAAAATATGCTCTCAATGTAGAGAGTCTCTTGGAAGATATAAGATAAGTTCTATTTAATCAAATATTTACTGAAATCAACTAAATATCTAATTAAAATAATCTAACTAATACCCATAAATGTCTCAAACTAAAAAAACAAATAATAGTAGCTCCTAATCTCTATCTATAATGACCTATGATGCAATATAACTATCCTAAAAATGGGAGCTGAAATAGATAATCAGATAAAAAGTTTTATTTAAAAATTTAATCTATCATCCTGCAATATTAAGAAAACCTACTATTAGCAAGTACAGATCTGAATCAAATTACAATAAAATAATATTTTATTGTAAATCAATTTGCAAATAAAACAAGACTCATTATCAGAATAAATTCAACATAGTATTGAAGCATAAAAGAACTTATACCTAAGCACTGACACTGAAATGAATAAGTTCACCTTATGCAGTCAACGCTTTGTATGAAATCATATCATTATCAACTAAAGAAAAGGAACATGAATAAATTCATTCACTCTTCTCTATGACAATTAGTTATTCATTCTTCAACACTAAGTACTTTGTTCAAAATCCATTAACAAAAGTTTTCACATATAATATCAAGATATATACATATGAAAAGAAGTTTAACACTGGAAAACAATATTAAAACAACATAATAATGACTGACATACTTAGCTAATGTCTTCAACATGTCCATAAAACATAGCAATCCTCAAAAAAAGTTCTAGACGAACACCAATAAAATAGAGTAATAAGTTGCTATAATATATTCGCTTATCACAAGTCCTAGGATTCTAACCCCTTGCTTCTATTCTAAAGTTGCTTATAAAGGAAAAAAAAAACTGTAACCGATTAACTAGAAATCCTATTTCATAGGAAAGATTCTAATCTCATCCAAATAAGGTGTAACGATGACCAGCTTCATAGGAAAGTTGATACAAAATCATCTAGAAAGAAAGATATGTCCAGATTTTTAACTTACTGGAAAAATTCCAGCATAAAACTCTCCCAATCATAGTAACAATATACTAGATAATCCATGCTAACAGAAACTTAGAAAGAGGAACGGAGTGATAACTGAGCATCAAATCGGTTGTAAGTCCCAAACAGTCTTCATTGAGTAGTCGCACACGATCAAAAGACACGAAGGCAGACCATCATCTAGTTTCAAGCTAATGGTTTCTTTGACACCTGTACATATTAACAAAACGTTGTTTTAGCAAAACTTTAATGATGATAAATTGGGCGTGAGGGAGATATCTGCAGAATGTTAATTCCGTAGATATCTCAATTTAATCATTTAGACCATGAATTGAACTGAAATTGATGAATCTAAAACATAACTAACCTATAAGAATTTATCCAAAACCCTCTGTAGGCATAATGTAAGATATAAAAAACAAAATTCAGAAGTCACCAAAGACAAAGTATCAGGTTTTTAAGGCCGACTCAACTGAGAATTGGATGGGTACGCTTCTCCTAGCTTCGTTTAATTTAGCCCTGAACCTGATAGCCATGGTCCTATTAATTCTATTCTGTTTTTTCAATTTTTGATTCCTTAACAAAATCCTTTTCATCATCCTCTTGCATTTTAACTTTTTCCCTCTTAACACGTCCCATTTCTCAACACAGGTGATTAATTCAGATTTTAAAGATTTAATTTCTTCCAGGGCGAATGTTTGAATAACTTATGCTTCTTTTAGGTCTGTTTGCAGGGAAGAAATCAATTGAGCATGAGTATTTGGATCAGTTTGGTCTCTTTTCAATTTTACTTGGGCTTCTTTAGTTAAGTGGTGCTTTCTTTCAATTTCTTGGCTACCCTCATGATTTACTTGCTTCCTATCTACCACGTTGTCTGCAGAGGTAGAAATACATTTCAGATCTAACATAGATGGGGCTATGGTGGCTGTATTCAGTCGAAGGTCTAAAGAATCACTCGGTTCAATAATTGAGACATCCCCAATGCTCAAATTCCTACTGGCAAGTAGAGCGGTGTTGAGGCCTGGAAATTCACAGGAAACAACAGAAAGGGATTCTCCCCAATCAACGTTCCCAACTAGCCCATTGACTGTTTGGTATAGGGAATCCATCCGGTTTGCGGTCCGACTACCGTAGGTCAAAGTAACAAAACAAGGTTTTACCAATTGCAGCCCGGTCCAACGTGTATATTTTTGTATTTTTTTACTTTATTATGATGTGCAGATGCCTAATTAACCATGCAGGGTGATGAGGATGCAAGGAGCTTCACAATGTGATGCGCAGGTTCTTACCTCTCATCTTAGGCCCACAAGCATCTAAATCACACAAGCAGCCATGAAATGAAACTAACTACCTATCTATCTATCCCTGGGGAGCAAACTGAATTTTATTATGAGTAATGTAAATTGAGCATGCAACATAAAGAGAAACTGTAGTTAGCTAATATTTCTTCCCATATTGCATGAATGAGTAAAGATATTTCACAACCAGATAGCCAATTGTTTATGAACAACATCCATTACTCATAGTGGAACTCTTCATAAAATAAATCGGAAAACATTCATACAAGAACATAGGTTCAATGAGTTAGAATGGTCTCACAGTTAATGGACATAAAGCTGAAAACGAAATAGTTCCTCTTCAACAAATCCATAGCACAGCATTTGAATATTCCGCTAAGCTTTCTCCAACAGGCAAACTGTAATTTTTTATTGCAAAAGGAAATAGTTCTTCTTACAGTATGTCTTCACCAGTCTCACTGGGACAAATTCCCTTTCCCTTCTAAGCTTTTTTACATTTATACAAAAAGGGGTAACTGTTGGGCTGCCCAAAGGTAACCTTTGGGCTTCCCAAATCTTCATTTCCCATTGTTTACTTTTCCTTAAATGATTTTACAAAAATGTTACAAAATACAAAGGTGACCAATCCCTCATGAGGAGGGCCCCACTTGGCTATCTAGAAACTTCCTCCACGCTGCAGCTTTAGTAGCGATGCCTTCAAAGGCACAAGGCTCAAAAAACTGAATATTTATCTCAAACTTTTTAGCTTGGTTCTTGATAGCCTCGACCCTGGATGTACTCAATCGAAGATGATCTTCCAGAAGCTGTACACTGACAGCTGGATGATCTACTTCGCTTCTCAAGATCTGATCATTCAGGGCTTTGATATCCTATACCTTAGCTTCTTCCTCCTGGAATCTCTTCTGCAATAGCTCCACAAAGGCGTTGTGATCTGGGAAATATTCAAGCATCTCTTCAGCTTCTATCTGGCACCGGTTGTAGGTAATGAGAAGTCTTCTGAAAAACTCGGTGCATAATCCCTTTGTCTTTTTAACTTCCTTCTTGAAATCTTCAGTAGTGTTAATAGAAAACTCCACTAGGTTATAGTCTCGTTTGAGGGCCTGTTGGTCTTTTGACGGTAGCTCTGTTGGGGTTTCTTCGTTGTTCTCCAGCCTCACCATTCTTGTAGTCAGGACCTCAAGGATGCCCTGAGACCTGTCCACAAAGTAAGATGCAGTTTCCAAGATCTCTTCCAATCGACCATTGATTTGTAGCACTCTACGTCTCTCATCTTCAACAACAGTATGTAGCTGCAGCATCTTGGTTTTTGGGCCAAGACATGCTCTTTGAATGGCTGTAGGTTAACCTGTTGTTCTCTTGCCACTTCTAGAGCAGTTGTTAAAGAAGAGATCTGCTCTTGATGTTCCTTTCTTAGTTCTTGGGTGTGCAGATCATTGGCCTGCAAGAGGATCTTCTGCTGCTCTTCTAGATCCTCCACCTTTGCCAGTAGCTATTCTTTCTCACTCCTGAGATCTTGGCATTCTTTCTGCATTTTCTCTAGAGCCTCTTGTGTTGTTTCCTTGACTTGTATTTCTACTTGGAGGGCCTGTATCTCAGCTTTTGATGATTTCATTTCCCTTTGCATGTATTCATATTTCCTCTTGAGCCTATTACTCTCTTCCCTCTCTTGCCTCAATGTATCTTTCAATTGAGCAAAAGATTTCTTGGATTGATCCAAGTCAATCATGATTTTGCTTACATTATCCTCTGAAGCTTGGCTGACTGCAGACCCGACTCTTAGGGTAAATCTCGGATCTTGGTTTGTTCCTAACATAACAGCCGTATCCATTATCATTTTACCAGGTAGACCTTCTGCCTCAACTTTCCTCTATGTCCTCTTTATTATTCTCTTTGTTGCCCTATCATAATATAGAGTGTTGAAATCAGGTATTTTGTTTCCCTTTTCCTGCACAAAAGGGACCAGCTTGAGTGTGGGGACCATAGGTGTGTTGGCAGAAGGTATTTGAGAGGTCTGAACCTCTGGGTTCTCCACCTCCTGGGTCTGCCCTGCTGCTGTTTCAGAAGCTAACTGCTGTGTCAACTTTATCCTTTTAGCTTCTTGCTTTTGGAGCTCCTCATCAAGCTTTCTCTTTGCTTCCTCTGCTTCTTTTCTAGCTACTTCCTCTACTTCTTTGGCTCCTTCCTGAGCAGCTCTTCTTTCTTCTTCTGTATGCAGCCTTTCTGCAGCTTCTTTCACCAACTTCTGGTCTTCTTCATTTCTCCTTTTGGATTCTTCCTTAGCCTTAGCCTGTTCATCCCCTTTCCCACCTTTGGTGGTTATCTTCTTCTTGAATCTTCTCATCAGTGCTATCATGTTCAGGGCATTTTGGAAGATAGCCTCATCCCTATCAAAATGGTGGGTATACTCGAAATGCACCTTGTTTTCCTTACAATGCTTAGCAACTTTACCTTGGGAGTCATTTCTATGATAGGGTATCTCGCCAAAATGGAACCTCTCCAGCTCTTCTACGAATTCACTAGCTTGTTTCACCTTAGTGAAGCTGTAGCTCCCTAGTCTGAAGGGTAAGGGAGGATAAGCGGTCTTCTTGTGTTCGAACATGAAGCTACCTATTCCATCCAGGAACACTTGTCTGACTGCCTCCTTATGGACAATGTAATTGGTAGCGTATTTTGGCAGTAGGGAAGGTGCTCTCGAGCCTCCAAACATCCTGAAGTACATGCCATGTTCGGTCAAATAGTAGTCTACAAAGTCCTCTATTAGTTGCATGGCTTCCTCTGACATACAATCACACTCTTTCCAAAAAATGAGTGTGTATAGTGGCATAATGAAATGCTCATAGACTTCTCTATAATGGTTGTGGTACTGTTGTGCATACAATGGCTTATAGGAAACATAGACAGGCATTCTCTCCCGGTCCCAGATACACCTGATACCAGGGAAAGGCTAGTTGCAAAATATACAATCTATCAATATTGAACCCATATAGAATTCAGACTTTTTTTGGGCTTCTCCTCCCAAGGCTGAGGCCAAGCAAGAAGAAAGACTGCTTGATACAAGGCTGGCCTAGTTGAAGATCGTCCCTTGGGTTGCCACATGAAAAATCATGGGTATCCACTCTAGCTTGAAGAATCTGCCATGAGCTCTCCCAAAGATCCTAATAAGCATCAGAGCTATAAATCTATAGGGAGCCCTCAAGCTCGCTGTATCATACTCACTGGTCGGTCTGTATCGGTAATGTTTTCCTTGCAACAACATTCTTTTAAGGGTCTCTACCAAGTCCATTCTAATGCTGTTCATCCAATCATCAGATAAGAACACTTGGGCTTCTAGCAGGTGATAAGCCAATGCCACATATCCAGTGCTAAATGTAGCATAGCCTTGTCCTTCAACATTTTCCAGAATCATTGTGGTTACATCTGCCCGGGGCAGAATCCAGCCAATTACTTCTGAGCATGGGAATAGCTCTGTTCAGGTGGCAACCTTCATAAGAGAAGACTTTTCTATATTGGCATAAATGGACTCTTCCTCTAAGCCCATGTCAGGGATCTCTCTTTGGGTGATCAGTCTGTATATTTCACCCCACTGGTACTCTGGTTCAACACCAGAAATACATTTAGTGTCTTCATACATGTATTATGTCTTGGTGACAACCTCTACTTCTGGCTCTTCTGCGACCACAGGGGCCTTCTTCTTTTGCCTCTTGTACATGGTG
Organism: Pseudotsuga menziesii; assembly: GCA_001517045.1. Lineage (NCBI taxonomy): Eukaryota > Viridiplantae > Streptophyta > Pinopsida > Pinales > Pinaceae > Pseudotsuga > Pseudotsuga menziesii. The sequence continues at coordinate 98,052 of LPNX011066623.1, read as the reverse complement.
GAATCGAATTCTTCCTGCCATATATGACATTGTAACATTAAGCAATTTAAGTTGCAGACATTTATATGACAGTGTGCAGCGTTTTATTTCTTCTATAGTAGAAATCAGTCAAGGAAGCAAACTATATGCGTGTATAGCTTGAAATCGCCTAACTAATCAGAACTATTACAACCAAATGTACAGCGTTAAGTGACTTAGCATGATTGACACTAGTTATAAGCAGTAATATTATGCAATCTACCATTGAAAATTCTGTCAATAAAATTGGGCAAAAAACATCTACATTAACATGCCCAAAGCTTCCGCTTTCTGCGGGTGCCATTATCAAATCACCGTGCGGGACAGATAAGGGAAAACTCTGCAAGCCCCGAAATGAAGCTTTTAACAACACCTCTACCCCTGCGATTTCTGTTTAGAAAACTGAACGCCGTGACCCCTCCCCTCCATAGGTTAGGGTTTGAACTAAGCATGGAACAGTGCGGTGAAAGGATTTCTATCTGAGGATGCAGGCTTCTAGGGTGCGTTTGATCAAAGACCAACCCCCAGTGTAACTACGGTAAAGAATTATGCGTCATGGTACACCCTTTTCCCCAGCCCGGGTTCGAAACTGAGCAAGAAGTGGGTTGCGCGGGACCGCGTAGGAAACAAGGCTAGGGTTCGAGGATACAAAAAAAAGGGCAACCCCCAAATGCTACAGAAAACCACAAAAATCTCCCTCTGCAAACCCATCATCACACACCGGGCGGTTTGGCGCAGACAGCGTAATGGCTGTCTGTGCCAAAACCCCTTAATCTCTATGCTCAGGGTCGCAAGACAACAACGGTGGGTAAAATACTGCTTGGGGTAAAAATGCCCCACCCCATGGTCAAAAGGATAAAACCTCCATCTATATAGGCATAGAAATCAATGGGACGAAGGAAATGGCTACATTTAACACCCTAACCATAGCAAACAATCAACCAAATACCTAAATGAAAATGGGAAAATACCAACGAGCCTACCTGGCAAATGCAAAGAGATCAAATGGGAAGATGAGCAGTCAAACGCCCACAATTGAGCCACCTAGACGTGGGTACTAGCAACACAGCTTGTGAGAACGACAGCGTGACAACGACAATTCTCAACAGTCAAAAATAACAATAAACAACATAACCCCTCGACCCATATATATAGTCAACCACCACGAGCGCGAAAAACATCAGACGTCGGAGAGTTTTCTAATCAGAGGCTGAAAACAAATTCCCTTCCACAATGGTGGACAGTCAAAGCGCCAATTCATCCACGGTGACATATAGCGAAGAAAAGCATCGGATGGTAGAAGGTTTTTGTATCGAAAGTTGAAAGCTTCTTTCTTTCTGCAACGGCGGAAGGCTAAACAAAAAACCTATCCGCAACGGGAGAAGTTTGAGTCGGAAAAAAACACTATGCATCGGCAAAGTCCGGGCTTCTGTCATCCGCAACGGCGGATCCGTAAAGCGTCCCCTCATCCGCAACGAGACTTAAGTCAAAAGCAACAATACCTAACGACTCGAAAAGTGTAGAGTTTTGGCAGCCATAACGGCGAAAAAAAGAAGACTTTGGGCAAGTGACTGAAAGCTGACGCGTCAGCTGGCGGATTGCTTTAAACCTCTTTGGGAGCCACAACGGCGGAAGAAATGATCAGAAAAAATTTTGATGCAAAACCACAAAGCATTCGATGTGAAAACAAAGAAATCGACAAAATTAATCGAAATCCATCCGCAACGGCGGAAGCAGAAGTGACAATGGTTCCGATGCAAAACCAAAACCCAGCCGATTTCGCCAACTGAATCGAGAGCAAAGTTGAAGTTAAAACTAAAAAATCCATCCGCAACGACGGAGAAATAAATGACAAGTCTTTCCGATCTAAACCAAAAAAGCTGCCGACGTGAAAGACCGATGGATCGAAAGACGAAAACGCATTTCCTTCCGCAACAACGGAAGATGAAAACAAAGACTCACCTGCAACGGCGGAAGATCAAAACAAAATACCTTCCGATTCAGACCGGCTTCAAATGAAATTAAAGGCAAAGGATGAAGGTTTGAAATTCTTACTCAAAATTGAAAAATAGCTGTAGATCAATCCAAGCATAAGGAAGTCTTTTCTGAAACATTCTCAAACCAAACCCAAGAAGACAATCACACTAATTCAAGCAAAAGGAGGGTCCTAAAATTTTTGGAATTTTGGGAAATTTGTTGCAGCTACAACAATTGGCGACTACTTGGTGAACCCCAGATTTCTGAATTAACTCCTCCCCAGTGCAAGACCGTCTGAATAAAAATTGAAATCTTCTAGATGTCTTCATCCTCGGGCTGGCCAACTTAAGCATTTAAACCATTGAGAAGTAGTCTATTCTTTGGGAAATGGTAACATCAGAAATATTGCAAGTCTGAATAACTCTTTTGAGGCCAAATAAGTGAGTTTTATTCTACCTGTCCTCAGGTAGTTTACAGCTTGGACACCACAGGATTGTAACAGAGAGTAAACAGTATTATCCTTTTGTTCCTCATTCCCATGCCAACTGCACTTTTGTGCCTTTTGAACTTTAGTTCTTTTGATATGAGTCCTCCTGCATGCCTTTCTTACTGAATTTTAATTCAGGATCCTCTATCCCATAGTGTCCTTTTGTATGAACAGTGTATTTCATATTTCAGTTCACGGACGGAGAGGATCTTGTGGCAATTTAGTACTTCATGCTTTGATATTTTGCTTTGATATGTATTGTTTTTCTTTAAGGAGTTTTGACTCTTGATAGCTTTTTTCTTTTCTAAATATATGACATGGGATCATTTATATATGATATACTGTTTTACTCTGCTTCCTTTCCATGGGTCTTTTGCTGTCACCCCCTTGGATATTTAAGATGTGAAATGGATGGAGCCTCGAAATAGTATTCCAGAACTCTCTTACTTCTAAGTTATTTACAAGGTTTAAGTAAGACTTCAATGAATGCATTGCCAGTTAGGAACACTAATAATAGAAGACATTCTATACTTTAAAGCACAGTCTTTTGCTCAAGATTTTAGTTAATAAAGAACTCTGATGTTTCCACTACAACCAAAAGTTTGCCTCTTTATTCAAAACCAAAAGAAATACTAGCAAAGAAATAACAGAAAATAGCCTCAAATCAAATAATCAAAAAGAACAAGCATCAAAGCATTAAAGAACACAAAACAATTTATTTATGTACAAAGCAAAAAGAAAGAAAATTTTTTCCCACTCCTGAAAAATTTCAAATATAAAGTATTGAAGGGTGGGCTGAATCATAGACATGAGCTATCTAACCATGGTATAGCTGGGCTAGTTTTGAAACTGAACACATGTCTACTATCCTACAATCATCTCTTACAACCTGAAGAATTTGAAAGAGCTCAGGCTGAGTGTCAGTCGTAGAACTGGCCTTGCTTGAGGTATGATGTCTTAGCTTACACTCAGTCAGATAGTTTCCCAGGACAGAATCAGCGAATTCATTTCCATCCCCTAACTTAGTGACAGTATACTTCATATAAGGCTCTCTTGAAATATTAATCTTATTTGGGGTGCCCTTGAGAGGCAATAATAGATGAGACCAATCCGAAGCAAAATAGCCTTTTAACTTGGTAGACCAATCTCTGTTGAGAATAAGCCCATATCCACTAGGTAAGTCAGCCACAATAATGTCAATAAATTGACAAATCTTGTTGTTTGCAGACAAGCGAATGAGGACATTTTTCATTTCTCCCACTACTTTAACACCTATGCTGTCTAATTGCGTTACTTCACAAGATGTGGACTCTGGCTGTCCTTTAATATTTTTGCAAATCTCTAGAGGCATAACATTCACTGCTGATCCAGAATCTACTAAGCAATTATGCACATTATGATTCAACATTTGAAGGGTCAAGAGAAAATGTGGGGTGTCAGCTCTCTCTTCCCAACCTGGTTCTATGTCTTCTTCCCCTGGTTGGTTTTGAGTAGGTATATCCTCTTCAAGCTCTCCAATTTCATTAGTATTTCCCCCATTAACACCTACCTGTTCTCCTACAGGTTTGACAGTCTCAGTGATTGGCTCTGCTTCTTGGTTGAGGGTATTGGCTCTAGGTGTTTTGTCCTCAACCTTCACCTCTACTTGTCTCTTGACATTCTTTTGCAATCTTTTGATCTTTGAAATTGTTAAATCTATGTCCTTCGTTGTAGTAGGTGTGCATTCAGTCTTGGGAGCACTCTCTTTAGTGTCAAACAATGAGCTTCCATTCCATGAAAACATGTTATCAATGTCTTGTTTCTCCATGGTCTGGTTTTTCTTTTCTTCCTTGCCACTGTTCTTGGTTACTTTAGCATTTAGCAGCTGATTCATAACCAGTGTTATCAAATTAAACCATTGCGGGCACTTCTTTTTCGAATGAGGTTGTTGGTGAAAAGTGCATAAATTATCACCCCCTACTTCTGTTATGCTTACTGATGGTAAATGTGGGGGAGGGACTTTCCATTGGTTGTTATCCTCTCCTTTTTGATAATAGGGTTTGTGAGTTTACTGAGCTTCCTTCCCTTTCTCCAGATCTATTATTCTATTGGATAGATTCTGCATCATTTTCAGCATTCCCTGGTAATCATATGATTGTTCATCTTTAGGTTTAGGCAGCAGTAAAGATCTTCTATTTGTAGTCTTCTCTCTAGGTAAGTTAGGATAATCTTCTACACTTTCCATTTCAGCTTTTACCCTTTCTGCCTCTTCATAAGTCTCTACCAATGTAGGTTTGGCTTTCATCTTGGCAAACATGGCTAACTCAGGTCCTAGGGCAGATGTATAATACTCAATTAAGACCTTGTCTGAGGGTCTATCATCTTCCGAAAAGTTCTTTAGGTATATTGAAAATCTTTGAGTGAAACTACATACCTTCTCATTTTTCTCTTTTCTTAACAAACCAAGACCTTTCATTAGTGAGGCATGAGTTCTTTGAGCTGCATATTTATTTCTGAATATTCTTTCAAAAGTATTCCAGTCGAGAATAGAATTTGCAGGGAGACTGAAATACCAGGATGTTGCTGCTCCTTTCAGGGTGTGCGGGAAAAGTCTATAGACCACATCTTCATACTCCCCAGCCCTTAGCCCTTCTAATGCTAGATAAAATCTTTGCAGGTGGTCATATACAACAGTCCTTTATTCGGGGTCAAACTTCGGCAACAGCTTGTCAAAGGACTGACATAGATTATGCAAAGGCGGTGTAAGGTTCAGAGGGGATCTAGCTCTCCATGGTGGCAGAGGGTTAGGCTGATTTACATTTATGCCAGCCATAGGCACAAGTACAAGGACAAGAGTCTGAACAAAGAACAACGTAGGGTGAAAAAAAACTTCCTTAATACAAGGGTATAACCAAAATCTGTAAGTACTTGGGTCGGGTTGAAAGCTTCAAAATATCTGCTAGTAAGGTAGTCTTAGGAAAAATAAGTTTCCACAGCCAGCCATTCACTAGCGGCCCTCCTTCTAGTGCTAGAACTGTTGAGGCCTAGAAATTCGTAGGAAACAACAGAAAGGGATTCTCCCCAATCAACATTCCCAACTAGCCCATTGACTATTTGGTATAGGGAATCCATCCGGTTTGCGGTCCGGCTACCGTAGGTCAAAGTAACAAAACAAGGTTTTACCGGTTCTGGCCCGGTCCACCGTGTATATTTTTGTATTTTTTGACTTTATTATGATGTGCAGATGCCTAATTAACCATGCAGGGTGATGAGGATGCAAGGAGATTCACAATGTGATGCCCAGGTTCTTACCTCTCGTCTTAGGCCCACAAGCATCTAAATCACATAAGCAGCCATGAAATGAAACTAACTACCTATCTATCTATCCCCGGGGAGCAAACTGAAATTTATTATGAGTAATGTAAATTGAGCATGCAGCATAAAGAGAAACTATAGTTAGTTGATATTTCTTCCCATATTGCATGAACTAGTAAAGATATTTCACAACCAGATAGCCAATTGTTTATGAACAACATCCATTACTCATAGTGGAACTCTTCATAAAATAAACCGAAAAACATTCATACAAGAACATAGGTTCAATGAGTTAGAACGGTCTCATAGTTAATGGACATAAAGCTGAAAATGAAATAGTTCCTCTTCAACAAATCCATAGCACAGCATTTGAATATTCCACTAATCTTTATCCAACAGGAAAACTGTAATTTTTTATTGCAAAAGGAAATAGTTCTTCTTACAATATGTCTTCACCAGTCTCACTAGGAAAAAGTCCCTTTCCCTTCTAAGCTTTTTTACATTTATACAAAAAGGGGTAACTGTTGGGCTGCCCAAAGGTAACCTTTGGGCTTCCCAACTCTTCATTTCCCATTGTTTACTTTTCCTTAAATGCTTTTACAAAAATGTTACAAAATACAAAGGTGACCAATCCCTCATGAGGAGGGCCCCACTTGGCTGTCTAGAAACTTCCTCCACACTGCAGCTTCAGTAGCGATGCCTTCAAAGGCACAAGGCTCCAAAAACTAAATATTTATCTCAAACTTTTCAGCTTGGTTCTTGACAGCCTCAACCCTAGATGTACTCAATCGAAGCTGATCTTCCAGAAGCTGTACACTGATAGCTGGATGATCTACTTCGCTTCTCAAGATTTGATCATCCAGGGCTTTGATATCCTGTACCTTAGCTTCTTCCTCCTGGAATCTCTTCTGCAATAGCTCCACAAAGGAGTTGTGATCTGGGAAAGCTTCAAGCCTCTCTTCAGCTTCTATCTGGCACTAATTGTAGGTAATGAGAAGTCTTGTGAAAAAATCGGTGCATAATCCCTTTGTCTTTTTAACTGCCTTCCTGAAGTCTTCAGCGGTGTTAATAGCAAACTCCACTAGGTTATAGTCTTGTTTGAGGGCCTGTTGGTCTTCTGACGGTAGCTCTGCTGGGGTTTCTTTGTTGTTCTCCATCCTCACCATTCTTGCAGTCAGGACCTCGAGGACGTCCTGAGACCTATCCACAAAGTAAGATGCAGTTTCCAAGATCTCTTCCAATTGGCCATCGATTTGTAGCACTCTACATCTCTCATCTTCAACAGCAGTCTGTAGCAGTAGCATCTTGGTTTTTTGGGCCAAGACATGCTCTTTGAATGGCTGTAGGTTAACCTACTGTTCTCTTGCCGCTTCCAGAGCGGTTTTTAAAGAAGAGATCTTCTCTTGATGTTCCTTTCTTAGTTCTTGGGTGTGCAGATCATTGGCCTGCAAGAGGATCTTCTGCTGCTCTTCTAGCTCCTCCACCTTTGCCAGTAGTTGTTCTTTCTCACTCTTGAGATCTTGGCATTCTTTTTGCATTTTCTTTAGAGCCTCCTGTGTTGTTTCCTTGACTTGTATTTCTACTTGGAGCGCCTGTATCTTAGTTTTTGAGGATTTCATTTCCCTTTGCATGTATTCATATTTCCCCTTGAGCCTGTTGCTCTCTTCCCTCTCTTGCCTCAATGTATCTTTCAATTGAGCAGAAGATTTCTTGGATTGCTCCAAGTCAATCATGATTTTGCTTACATTATCCTCTGAAGCTTGGATGAATGCAGACCCAGCTCTTAGGGTAAATCTCCGATCTTGGTATGTTCCTAACATAACAGCCGTATCCGTTATCATTTTACCAGGTAGACCTTCCGCCTCAACTTTCCTCTCTGTCCTCTTTATTATTCTCTTTGTTTCCCTATCATAATATACAGTGTTGAAATCAGGGATTTCCTTTCCCTTTTCCTGCACAAAAGGGACCAGCTTGAGTGTGGGGACCATAGGTGTGTTGGAAGCAAGTAATTGAGAGGTTTGAAGCTCTGGGTTCTCCACCTCCTGGGTCTGCCCTGCTGCTGTTTCAGAAGCTGACTACTGTGTCAAATTTATCCTTTCAGGTTCTTGCTTTTGGAGCTCCTCATCGAGCTTTCTCTTTACTTCCTCTGCTTCTTTTCTAGCTGCTTCCTCTGCTTCTTTGGCTGCTTCCTGAGCATCTCTTCTTTCTTCTTCTATATGCACCCTTTGTGCATCTTCTTTCACCAACTTCTAGGCTTCTTCATTTCTCCTTTTGTCTTCTTCCTTAGCCTTAGCCTGTTCATCCCCTTTCCCACCTTTGGTGGTTATCTTCTTCTTGAATATTCTCATCAGTGCTGTCATGTTCGGGGCATTTCGGAAGATAGACTCATCCCTATCAAAATGGTGGTTATACTCGAAATGCACCTTGTTTTCCTTACAATGCTCAACAACTTTACCTTGGGAGTCATTTCTATGATAGGGCATCTTGCCAAAATGGAACCTCTCCAGCTCTTCTACGAATTCACCAGCTTGTTTCACCTTAGTGAACCTGTAGCTTCCTAATCTGAAGGGAAAGGGAGGATAAGCGGTCTTCTTGTGTTCAAACAGGAAGCTGCCTATTCCATCCAGGAACACTTGTCTGACTGCCTCCTTATGGACAATGTAATCGGTAGCGTATTTTGGCAGTAGGGAAGGTGCTCTCGAGCCTCCAAACATCCTGAAGTACATGCCATGTTCGGTCAAATAGTAGTCTGCAAAGTCCTCTATTACTTGCATGGATTCCTCCGACATACAATCACACTCTTTCCGAAAAATGAGTGTGTATAGTGGCATAATGAAATGCTCACAGACTTCTCTGTAATGGATGTGGTATTGGTGTGCATACAATGGCTTATAGGCAGCATAGACAGGCATTCTCTCCTGGTCCCAGATGCAACTGAGACCAGGGAAAGGATGGTTGCACAATATACAATCTATCAGTATTGAACCCATATAGAATTCAGACCTTTTCTGGGCTTCTCCTCCCAAGGTTGAGGCCAAGCAAGAAGAAAGACTGCTTGATACAAGGCTGGCCCAGTTGAAGATCATCTTTCGGGTTGACACATGAAAAATGATGGGTATCCACTCTAGCTTGAAGAATCTGCCATGAGCTCTCCCAAAGATCCTATTAAGCATCAGAGCTATAAATATGTAGGGAGCCCTCAAGCTCGCTGTATCATACTCACTGGTCGGTCTGTATCGGTAATGTTTTCCCTGCAACAACATTCTTTTAAGGGTCTCTACCAGGTCCATTCTAATGTTGTTCAGCCAATAATCAGATAAGAACACTTGGGATTCTGGCAGGTGATAAGCCAATGCCACATATCCAAGGATAAATGCAGCATAGCCCTGTCCTTCAACATTTCCCAGAATCATTGTGGTTACATCTGCCTGGGGTAGAATCCATCCAATTACTTCCAAGCATGGGAACAGCTCTGGTCGGGTGGAAACCTTCATAAGAGAAAACTTTTCTATATTGGCATAAATGGACTCTTCCTCTAAGCCCATGTCAGGGATCTCTCTTTGGGTGATCAGTCTGTATATTTCACCCCACTGGTACTCTGGTTCAACACCAGAAATACATTTAGTGTCTTCATACACGTATTCTGTCTTGGTGACAACCTCTACTTTTGTCTCTTCTGCGACCACAGGGGCCTTCTTCTTTTGCCTCTTGTACATGGTGGACTCGAATTCTTCCTGCCATATATGACATTGTAACATTAAGAAATTTAAGTTGCAGACATTTATATGACAGTGTGCAGCGTTTTATTTCTTCTATAGTAGCAATCAGTCAAGGAAGCAAACTATATGTGTGTATAGCTTGAAATAGCCTAACTAATCAGAACTATTACAACCAAATGTACAGCATTCAGTGACTTAGCATGATTGACACTAGTTATAAGCAGTAAGATTATGCAATCTACCATTGAAAATTATGTCAATAAAATCGGGCAAAAATCATCTACATTAACATGCCCAAAGCTTTTGCTTTCTGCGGGTGCCATTATCAAATCACCGCGCGGGACAGATAAGGGAAAACTCTGCAAGCCCCGAAATGAATATTTTAACAACACCTCTACCCCTGCGATTTCTATTTAGCAAACTGAACGCTGTGGCCCCTCCCCTCCATAGGTTAGGGTTTGAACTACGCGCGGAATAGTGCAGCGAAAGGATTGCTATCTGAGGATGCGGGTTTCTAGGGTGCGTTTGATCAAAGACCAACCCCCAGTGTAACTATGGTGAAGAATTACGCGTCGCGGTACACCCTTTTCCCCAACCTGGGTTCGAAACTGAGCAAGAAATGGGTTGCACGGGACCGCGTAGGAAACAAGGCTAGGGTTCGAGGATACAGGAAAAAGGGCAACCCCCAAATGCTACAGAAAACCACAAAAATCTCCCTCTGCAAACCCATCATCACACAACGGGTGGTTTGGCGCAGACAGCGTAACGACTGTCTGCGCCAAAACCCCTTAATCTCTACGCTCAGGGTCGCAAGACAACTGCGGTGGGTAAAATACTGCTTGAGGTAAAAATGCCCCACCCCATGGTCAAAAGGATAAAACCTCCATCTATATAGGCATAGAAATCAACGGGACGAAGGCAACGGCTGCACTTAACACCCTAACTGTAGAAAACAATCAACCAAATACCTAAATGAAAATGGGAAAAGGCCAACGAGCCTACCTGGAAAATGCAAAGAGATCAATCGGGAAGATGAGCGATCAAACGCCCACAATCAAGCCACCTGGACGTGGGTACCAGCAACGGGATCCTTGGCGGCTTGTGAGAACGACAGCGTGACAACGACAATGCTCAACAGTCGAAAATAACAATAAACAACATAACCCCTCGACCTGTATATATATTCAACCACCATGGACGCAAAAAACATCGGACGTCAGAGATTTTTCTAATCAGAGGCTGAAAACGAATTCCCTTCTGCAATGGAAAACAATCAAAGCTGCAATTCATTTGCGGCGACATATAGCAAAGAAAAGCATCGGACGACAGAAGGTTTTTGTATCGGAAGTCGAAAGCTTCTTTCTTTCCGCAACGACGAAAGGCTAAACAAAAAACCTATCCGTAACGGGTGAAGTTTGAGTCGGCAAAAAACACTATGCATCGGCAAAGTCCGAGCTTCTATCATCCGCAACGGCGGATCCGTAAAGCGTCCCGTCGTTCGTAATGAGACTTAAGTCAGAAGCAATAATACCTAATGGCTCAGAAAGTTTAGAGTTTTGGCAGCCATAATGGTGGAAAAGAGAAGACTTCGGGCAAGCGACTGAAAGCTGACGCGTCGGCTGGCGGATCGCTTTAAACCTCTTTGGGATCCGCAACGGTGGAATAAATGATCAGAAAAACTTTTGATGCAAAACCACAAAGCATCTGACGTGAAAACAAAGAAATCGGAAAAATTAAATGAAGTCAGACCGAAATCCATCCGCAACGGTGGAAGCAGAAGTGACAATGGTTTCGATGCAAAACCAAAACCCAGCCGATTTCGCCAACCGAATCGAGAGCAAATTCGAAGTTAAAACTAAAAAATCCATCCGTAACGGTGGAGAAAGAAACGACAAGTCTTTCCAATCTAAACCAAAAAATCCGCCGACGTGAAAGACCGACGGATCGGAAGACGAAAATGCATTTCCTTCCGCAATGGCGGAAGACGAAAACAAAGACTCACCCGCAATGGCGGAAGATCAAAACAAAATACCTTCCAATTCAGACTGGCTTCAAACGCAATTAAAGGCAAAGGATGAAGGTTTGAAATTCTTACTCAAAATTGAAAAACAGCTGCAGATCAATCCAAGCATAAGCAAGTCTTTTTTGAAACATTCTCAAACCAAACCCAAGAAGACAATCACACTAATTCAAGCAAAAGGAGGGTCCTAAAATTTTTGGAATTTTGGGAAATTTGTTGCAACTGCAACAAGCGGCTGTCATACTATGTGTGGTTCTTCATATAGTCAGCTTGCTCATAGCACTGCTAGTCTGAATTTCAGCCTTTGTTTGCTTCGTATTAACCTGTGTATGAGAAGAACCCTTGTCTTGACAGGTTAAAGGAGTTGAGGGTTTCTTTCCTCGACCCTTATTCATAGGAGTTTCAACGCTAGTTTCCAACTCAATTTTCACATCGTCCAGACTTAAGGTTTGATCAGGCTGAAACCTTTCATCCTTCAAATCATCTTGAGAACCAGAATCCTCGGCTTCAAGCTTAGCTTCTTCATTGTTTACTTGCCTATGTCGAACCCTAGGCCTCTGTTTGGGCCATTCCTCGTTAACCCCAAACCCATTTCTCACAAGGAAAGAATCCCAAGTCTGACCTAATTCTTCCAACCGACTGGACACAAGAATCTTAATTAACCCATGGTGGAATAAGATCCTACTTTTGTCACCGACATTGGACTGATAAGTGGATGCCATTTTATGCAAACTATTTAAAATAAAATAGGGCATATTGATAGGGTAACCCTTAAATATCAACAACAGTCGCAGGTGATAAAATTGCATCTGAGATAGCCTGCCCTCACAAGTTACATACCTAATAACTAGCTCCAGAAGAGCCCTCCACTTTTTCATTAATAACCGGGATGGGAAGCCAGATTTGAACTTAGTTTTCCGATGAGCAGAGGTAAGAAACCCTTTCCACTGGTCATTCTTGATATATTTTCCTTTATACCACTTCTCACCAGTCTGTGGCAAGCAAATAGCTTCTGAAATGAACTTCTCAGATAGTTTTATCTCAATGTCTCCCACCTGTGCATGAACCCCATCAAAAGACTTTGCGAACGCCTTAGAAACAACCATATTAAAGCCAGAAAATTTCCGAAGGAATTCCAACCATCCATATCTCGACACAATCTCTCGACATTCTAGTGCAGCGTATAGGTATTCATCACCAATAAGTTCAAATCTAGATACTGGAGCCATGGCAGCGGATACACAAACCTCTAGGGTTTTTGAAACAGAGATTACAAAATGCAATCATTTCATCAACAATATAGGCATTACCAACAATATTCCAAAATACCCTATTTTATTAAAACCCTGAAAACCTTCCTGTAAGTCCATGATATTGTGAATTGGCAGAGACAAGAGGTTTTGAAGACAACTTACCAAAGCATAATGAGCCATAGGATAGTCACACAGGTGATTTATGGCAAGTGATGTTTGCATGATTCTGAATTGACAGATATCAACCCTCGAATGGCATGACTAACAAAGCCTTAATTCCACCATTACTCTATCCTACATTGTGATTTCATAATGTGGTAGTAATGGAGGTTGATTCACCATTTTTAAACACATGACTCAATACTTTCAAAAACCTTAATTCTTTGCTCCACAAATTCAATTACAAAAATATAATCGTCTTAGCATAAAATTAATGTCTTAGGGTAAAGGTCAAAAACTGATCAGAAAATGATTTGATAATATGACCAAACCAATGTAAAAAACTTAAGAAGTGACTTTAGACCTTCATTAAAAACTCTAATATCAACCTATTTCAAAAATAATAATTTGAAATAATTTATGAACATAAAGTATAGTAGGGTTTATGAGGATTCATATTAAATTCACCTTAAAACTTTTGACAACTAAGACAAGACAAATGATTCAGAAGTGATCAAGCTTTACCAGATTTTTCACCTGAATTTAGAAAATACAGTTATCACATCATGCAATACTTAATTTCGATTGATATAAAAATACATTCATTTGATTTTAATCAAACATGAGTGATGAGTGAAAAACAAATAGGAGCTACTAATCTTCTGTAATTATGATCCTTCTAATGATTGACGGAAATGAAGAATTAAGATCACAAGAGTTGAATTTTTGCTGCTACTAATGTTCAATCAGTCAAAATGGATTAGTCAAGTAAGTTCCTGTCAGGAGTGCCTTAAGAATCAAAGATTCTTGGGGAATGCCTAAGATATCAATGATGAGTTTTCTTATCAAGACAAAAGAATCAATATTGTTTGAACATTGCCAAAACTTTAAATTATTTGTGTTTAAAAATGCTTCGAAGGGTGTTTCCTGCCAACAGATAGTGAGGAAAAAATTTGAGAGAAGTATCATGGAATTTCATTCAAGTGATTAACCAGATCTAGGGAGAGTCTAGCATTTTGTTTTTGTGTTTTGTTCTAGATCTGAACCATTCAGACTAGGGAACCAGCTCTTGTCCACAGGAGGTGTGTATTTTCGGCTAACAGAAATGAGGCCAAGGAGGTTATTTAAAGAGGATAAATTTGAAATGGGGAATTTTTTTATCATTTTCTAATTGTCCTTTGGCATTTTGGATATATTTTGCTTATCCATTGCACGATGGGTGCTTACTCTCCTTGCTTGAACCAATTTCATGGGAGTTGGATTAATTACCAATTTGGTTGATGGAGAGGAAATTCATACCTATAAATGGATATTATTGATGGTTTTTAGTTTCAGGTTGAAGGTCCATACAACTAGAGTTTTCATCTATCTCCCTATTCTCTCATTCCTTCTTCTCCATCCCCCCATACTCTCACGTGATGGCACAATTGTTGGAGTGGTGCTTTCTCTTTGTTGAATATATTTGATGCCAAATATTTGGGATATGATGTATGTCTATGTACTCTTATGTCCATATTCTCTCTAATTCAAAATATAAGAAATCCGTGTGTGAAGGGCTTGCATTCCCATGCTCTTGTATATCTAGTTTTCGTGAATTTGGCTTCAAGCTTGAAAGAGTTTTATATGAGTTTGATATTGTTGGGGAATAAATTTGTATGATTTATATGGAAATTATATGTCATGTTACTTTTTGGATGATTTATTCTACTGTTCATGTTCCAAACTTAAGCTAGTAATACAATTTCCCCATAAGCAATTTCCATGAAAGCTACCATACGGATGTTGCGCCTCATAATCAATTTCAAGAGATTAATAACCATGAATAATGAAAAAAATTGATATATTATATGCATCCCCATAATATATTCTTAAATTTGGGATGGTCATACTGCATTTGGATATCCAAAAGTATCATCTACCCTTGGGGGTTTTAACATCGATTTTCCTAGTGTTTTTGTCCTTCTTTCCCTAGGATCAAAAGCAAGTTGCAGAAGCATTTGGAAAGTGTACAGGAATTCATAATATACATTAGGATTCCCTAATTCCCATCAATATATTTGATATATTTTTTAAATTCATTTGTGTGCATTTGGATCAACTTGGGTTTCATTAATGCAAAGCTAGAAATTGGCAAAAGTGTGCAAACTTGAATAACATGTTGAAATGAGTTTTCTGATTCAACCATTGTGTGTTTGAGATATATTAGGATGTTTTAAATCCCATAGGGTACTTCCATAATAAATTTGGAAATGTTCGGTGGTGTTTGGAACCAAACCATGAAAGACTAGTTCACTACTTTTTCCTAGTTTCAAAATTAGACAAAGTATTGAAGGAGGAGGTATGTGAACTGTTTGTGAAAATTCGTCATCCACACCATATTAAGAAGCCACATATATAATTTTTTCAAGCCTATCAGAACCTAATATCACTTCCCTTGAGCTTCCTTAGTTCTCTCATAACCATGGAGTCGGTGTGAAATCCATTGTCAATGAGGGTGTTGAGAAAGAATGTTTTCAATGTCAAATTTTTGAAGCCTCTTTGAAATTATTGACCAATTCATGGTTCAAACCTAGTGTTAGTCCTTGATATGTCCAAAGGATATTTGGGAACTATGCTAGGGAATTAGTAACTTGATTTGAATGTAAATGGACCTTCTCTTTGAAGCATGAATAGTAAGCTTGAATACTTTAAGTAAATTGCTTGAACTATAGACCAACTTGGCTATTACATGTAACTAGAAATGAAATGATCTGAATAATTTTGACTTTACAAAAATTACAATAGGAAAGTTTGAATGGATGAAAATGAGACAAAGTACTTGTGGAAGTAGGTTTTCTCTCACGATAAAGAAAGTGTGTCGAAAAATAAGAATTCAATAGCTCAAACATATAATGTAATAGGAGAAATACAAAATCAGTACAAGGACAACAAATTTGATTCCAACTAACATATCATGAATATTCCATAACATGTTAAAATTAAAAAAGCGTTCATCAACATATTTGAACCAAATATAGGATGAACAATTTCCTCTGGGGTTTTGTATTATATAATTTGAACCATTACATGAATATTGAAGGAGTGGAAACACAAAAGAATATAAGAAAACATGTAATCATCAAAATTATGAATCCTCAATGCTTGGATTACAATACCATAGTTTCATTATGAGTTCAAGTGCTTGATCAAACAATTTTTTGAGAAGTTACAGTTTAATAAAAAAATATGCCAACCTTTGTTCAAGAGGTCTCTAGTCCTATTTATAGCCTTGGAACTTAAAAAAAATGTTACAACAAAATTCTATTAGATGACAATTGTCTCTTCTGTTACTAGACTTTTTGTTACAAAAGTTTCAACTACATGTCCTTCTTAGTGTTGTTGGCAACTATGATGTGTACCCATCCTCAACCTAGAATGTTGGGATTGCCTCTAACCTGATTGTTTACCTTACAGATGAGGTGGCCTCTAAGTGAATTGTTGACCATGCATCTGAAGAACTTGTTGATGCGACAACTGATAAACTTGAGGAACCAAAACTTGGACCTGCTGTTGCATTGGATGTGATGAGGATGTGCCAGCTTCTCCATGAGGTACAATTGTTATGCTCTGCTGGTGGAGCTCAAGTGCATATACTTGGAAATATTTTTCCAGTCATTTTACATTGGATAATTTAGTATCTTTATCTCTCTAGTGCACATGTCTAGCTCTCTATAGTGTGAATGACAAGGAGAGGAAACATTTTTTAGCAGCATTTGTAGGCAGTTAAGCAAACCAAAAAACGCTAAAAAACTTATCCAGGAATTTTTTTTCCTTTGATTGAATCAGTAACATATTCAATTTGTTGATCATAATTTCAGTGGTCAGCTAACATTTCCTGATAATTATTAAGAGGATACAAATTGACATTCTCATCCCATGGATATGGGAGACCTTGGTCATGATAATCATCAAAAATAGTTTGAAAGGAATTAACATACTCTTCCAACTATACTGATTTTTCATGCACTATTTACGCATGCTTCTTCTTTGTAATTACATTAGTTTCTTCCATAATAATGGTGTTTTGTCTCTAATATTCAGAGTCTCCAATTCTGACTCAGTTCTTGATTTTAAAATATGAATAATTGAGGTTGCTTTATCTGGTTTATCCGCAAAATATGAGAGAGTTTCCTTAGCCTCTTTGATTAATGCGGTGGGAAACTCCCATTCTTCCTATGATACTGTAAATTACTTCCAATACTTTGCCATTTTAGTCATCATCTAAACCCAAGCTATTTGATTTGCACCCATCATGGGATACTTCCATGAGTACTTTTTATTTAGTTGATCCAACACCTTTTGAATCTTGTCTCGGGTGCTTTCTAACTCTTGTACAAGTGCCTTGCTTTTCTTTCCATATTGCCTCAAAGGCTAGAACTTTTCTTTCTGCTTTCAGATATCTTCTTTCAACCTTCTCAACTCCACATCTTGGAAGAACAAATCAACCAAAGTCTTTGTTATGTTATTCGTTATATTTTCCTAAGCGGATTCGAACAATGCAACTCCTCTTGAAGTTAAAAGCTTAATATTCTCCTCCTTTAGAGAACTTATTTCCTTTTCCAGGTTGATAAATTTAGTCTTGTAGTCCTAAGTTGTTTTTGCACCCCGCTAAAACTCCTCTTGAGCTACTACTAATTCAGGCATCTATATATGTTATGTTGCTGGCAACTTCAACTTCTACTTTAGAGCCCAAATCTCCTTATCCTTTTATTTCAACAAATTCTGAGTGAGAACTAGACTGAGAGGGTCTAGTCCTTTTTCCATGACTTTATTTTCTAACTTAGTTATCCTCAAAAACTTGGATCTATTGGTGAATTTTTCATCTTTGAGCTATTTTTATAGCCTACAAACATATTTGGAGATTGTTGACATTCATGCTAGATCTTAAGGCATCTCTTGCCAACATGTTTCATGTTTGTCTATGGAGATAAATGTTGTCAAGTGTATGAAACTTGTCCTTGTCGAAAGATACCTTAGTGGCTCGGCATTGATCATGAGTAATATTTTTTCCTATCATTGTGGTCTCCAATACTACCATTTTAAACATACTGACATAAAATACATAGTTGACAATAACCTAGATAGCCCAGGTGATGTGAACTAGGGCTTAGGGAACATATATTTCCTTAACTATGAGCTCTCTAATCTAATAGCGCTAAAGGATTCAATCAATCCAGATGTCAGCATGATATTTTGGCAGGATGCTTCTACTCCTTATGGACATTTGGATATTGGGAATTTTTCAATGAAAATAGGTTCTTGTAGTGAGGGTGACAATTTGCTTCCATGTGACTAGAAGACCTGCATGCTCAATTGAGATTTAGTTCTAGGCCATTTGGCTTCATGCATCCCTTGATTTTCATCTATCATTCCAGTCTCAGGAGTACCTTCTACTTGAGACCTCTTCAATTTCACATTTAATTTGATATGGGTTGATATCACTTGTGATTCCTTCTCTTATTTTGGACTCATAATTAATTTTACTTCTTGCCAACTCTCCAAGTTAGAAATACTATCTAACATCTCCTGTGGGTGATGAGGATATTAAACTAGTCTTACATTTTGTCTCTTCTTAGAAATTACCCCTTTAGGGTCATAATTCCACATGAATCCCAATGGTAGATTCAATCTTTGTAGCAATTGTTCCACCAAATCTTGTACTATACGATACTTGACAATAAAGGGGCACACTTGCTGAGGAATCTTTGAAGTGATGAGGCTATTATTATTCTTGAATTGTACTGCATCTGAATTGAACCATTGTGGGATGTACTCTAGAGAAAAGATATGGGGGGTAAGGAAATCAGGAAGATGATAAAGAGGATTGCCTCACTCATAGTTACAAATCTTTGTGTGATCTTCAAATAAGAACCAATATCCCCAAGCAACATCATATCTTGACTGGATTAATATTTTATAATCAGGTGAAATTTTGGGTAGTGGGGTACCATTTAGAATAGTATATACCTCGAACATGACTTGGTTGAAAAAATACAGGTGCCTATCATTGGTAGGATGATAAAGGATCAAATTAAGGTGATACTCATGGAAGTGATCATGAAACTGGTAAATGATCATGTACAACATGTAATATTGGTACCAGAAGAACTTGAGAGTGGGGAAGGTAAAAATTTGATCATAAATAGAATCAACTAGGAACTGAGATAAATCTAGTTGGATGCATGAATTTTCTGGGTTTGCAATGAATTCTAGGATGGTTATCAGAAATTCTCAATCAATGCAGACAAAATTGTTTCCCTATTTGACATGGGGAAAATCTAGAACAAAAAGTTGTAAGTTTCAAACTTGTACAGAGAATCAAAGCATACAGATTCTTTTAAGCAAAATAGGATCAAAACACATCACTCACACATAAACACAGAGATTTTTCCCTGGAAACCCTTAACCATGAAAACCAGTAAACCTTGGAGCCACACCTCTTATTTTCTCTTCATTACATTATGAAATACTCACAATACAATATATAGGTATTCCGCAACATCCAAACACCCTAATATGTTAACCTGGATTAGAAAAAGACTCCAATCCCTTAACCGGGATTAAGTTACATATTTTTAGACAAATTCTAAAAATAGCCACAAACAACCATAAATAGGTGCTTTTGGGATCACTGAGCTGCAACACTGACATGCGCACCTCCCCTCCATATGCACATGCAAAGAATATAACATATACCCAACAAAAGTCACATTGATGCATCCTTTCCCTAGATCATGGAACTACTTGAATGCGAATCTTTCTTACCTCAACGATGAAGGTGATCCTTGCCTTGTAATTATCCTGTGATCAATTGTACCTACAAAAGAGGATGAAGGAAAATATACAATAGTGAGTGAATGTAATAAGAAAATTCAACAATATATACTAATAGTCAAGGAGAAAAGTAATGAATAATCGATATTAACACAAATCATTCATGAGAAAGGGGAACATGTTTGTATTAAAAATATTGTTATACCAAAATCCTGTCACCATCATGTGATAAGACATTTGACATACCTACTTGCCTTGAATCCCAGCTTCTGGAGTGGAAACTAAATGGTTTTTCATCAATCTTTCATACAAATTCCTAGCACCGCGCATGCCCCTTTATCCAGGAGTAGTACCCCTGTTCGCACCGCCCAGCATTTGTTGCCCATAAGCGGTTATTACCAGAACCGCTCCGTCATCGAAGGAGAAACGCGGTACCCTGGGTAAAAAGGGAAAAAGAGAAGTTTCTCGAGGCTTCTAGATGATAAGCCTCATGTCCTACCTTATCCCTACTGTTGTGGGTTGGTTGAGCTCGAGATCCCTCATCCTAGGATCTTAGAACCCACCTCACCCACTAATTTATCAACCTACTCTATCCATTAAATCCTTATAAATAAGAGCTCATAGCCATGGTTGAGGTGAGAACACTTGAGGTATTGTTATGCTGTTGGATTGATCATTGGCCCAAGATAATTTGGAGAGAGCATAGAGAGCTAGAGTCGGAGCTTTTGGGGATGAGAATGTCTGGTTTCATGGAGATGCATGTCAACACTAAGGCTTGGTTGTAAAATTCTTCATATTATTTAATGCAAGTTGATTTCTGTCCCACATATGTTGTTGTTGTTGTGATTTTACATATATGTTGCTAGATTCCTTAGTCACTAGCATAGATTAGTAGATCATATTCTGGTTTCTTTGATCTGTTTCATGTTGAGCTTGGTTGCAGGTACACATGTGGACTATCAAAGCCTTGTATTCTAGATATCTACAGCGTCTAGGGAGAGTCTTCAACCTCTGTCCTCTATTTGTTTTGGATCTAAACCATTCAGAGCAGTGGAACACCTTGCTGTCCGCAGGAGGTGAAATATTCGAGCTAACAAATCTGGCAACTCCACTGGGGAATAGTATATCAGTTGTTCTGATCTTCCTCAGTCTACAACTCTTGTCCAAATCCAGGCTCCGTTTTCTTCAACTCTCTTTAGTCATATATACTTTTTGACTTGCTTCATTTGGGTTTGAAATTTCTAAATCAGTTCAGATCTGAGTCATTTGAGTCTTTTATGCTCTGTTTCCATACTCAATTCAATATTATTTTCCTTGATCTAGTTTTTCCTGACTTGATCCATCGTTCTTTTTTTGTTTTGGTCATCTACAAGGAACCACGCCTATGCTGTGTATGAGGAGCGGTGCCATTTCCTGAACAAAGTGGATAGTGAGCGATGCCACCACTTGTAACCCATTTGTAAGAAGTGGTGCTATCTTGGAAATGCTCTGTCAACACCTGCGAAGCGCGGTGCTAGGTAGGCATCATTCCAAAACATTTTTTCCTCATTTTTCTTTGAAATTTTTTGGATTTGATTGTTTTCAGTTCTGTTATCAGGCTTGTGTTACTAAATCTGATGTGTGTGGCTTGCTGGTTTGATGGTTTAATATTGATTTGAGTGGAATTCCAAAATTTTGCTTAAGTCTTTTGATTGTTCATCCGCTTCTATGCTTGTTGGTTGTTTTTAAGAAGGATTTCTTGGTTTTTGAAAAGTTTAAGGTGTTATTGAAATCTCTTTTCGTTGCATAAACTAAAAGAAGAACACTAGATTAGCTTCTAGGTTTCGTTTCTTATTAGCATAGTAAACTTCTTTTCCTTTCCTTAAAAAAAGAAAAGTTTTGACTGAGACTAGGACATCATCATTGAGCGTTGGATTTGGGTTCTCTAATTGGCTTTACAAGCTTTCAAAACCTTTATGATCTTTTGTCTCTCATGCATTTAGGACTATCTCGATCAAAATATTAAAAAAATGGTAGTTTTAAGTTAGGTTTGCTTATGTTTTTGAGAAAATTGAAAAGTTAGAGTGCATTGGCATATAGGTGTGCTTCGTGTTGTTCTTTTAGGAAAAGAGATTCTCACCCTTCTCATTTGCTTTTGAAAAGAAGAAATTGGTTTGGAAAATCTTTGCTTGTCTTTGATTTGATGTTCATGACTGTTGATTGGAATGATTTTTGGTCTTGAAACAAAAAGAAAACACTCTCTTCCTTCCCGTAAGTAGGCATACTGAATGGTAAAGTGAACATTTGCACAAGCATATTGCATGGTTTTACTTTTCTATCAAAACATCATGCATTCACCTAATCGTACAAGTTAAAATTAACAGTAGTTGTGGGTTAAAATTTACGTAGTAACTTGAGTGATAGGTTAGAGACATGTTCAGGTGTCGTAAAACGTAGGAGCTATCGTTATTTGTCAGCATTACATCTCGGGACTCACGCAGTTCTTCCATGTACCATCGGTATATCGAACAAACTTTCACGTACCCTTGAGGTATATAGAAAGGTACTTCATGTACTTGATTGCATATTGGAAGACCCCTTGTCTATGGTTATGCATTAGAAAACACTACTACTGATTTGAGCTCCCATGGTACCTTATCTATCTGAGAAAACCCCTTTGGCCGTCTTGTTTGGAGCCATACACCAAAAAAAACATTCAGGGAGATTACTACGCATGTACCCTTGAGGTATATCGCGAGTGGCACCTTCTTGACAATCCTAGTGAGAGACTTGACTTTTGAAATCCTCCTGTCATTTTAAGTCTGCTTGTTTTGACCTATAGTTTGTGTAGGGAAGTCTTTTGGTGTGTTTTCTAGATTTTCAAACCCTAGGTTAGATAGGAACTATACAAACTGGCTGAGTTAAGACAGTACAGAATAGTACGAGGCTTGCCACCTGATTTTATTCTCGTTTCAGGAGAAAATCCAATGGAAGCTATCGACCAAGGAGCTGCTACCACCTCCCAGGTGGGAGATAATGTGGTGGTGGAAAGTGGAGTACCAAATTCTTTACACTCACCTCCCTTGGTCCAACAACCTTCTCAAGGAAATTCATTGTTCCATTCTCCCTTGGAAGGTCATGTTGATGATACAACCCATTCGAACTTTGGTCCCAATGCTCCTTTTTGGGAGACACCTATAGGATAGGATATTGCCTCATTTGGCACCCATGTAAGTTCTCTTGATGATGAAGAAGAATGCAGGAAATACCGTGCTACTATTCTCCATGTGCAAGAGGTAGAAAATTAGATTGATGACCTATTAGGCTCTACACCAGTATGTTCCACATCTCTTTCTCTGGGATATCATTCACTGGCCTATTCTCTGAGACCCATTGAACTGATTATAGATTGTCCATTAACAACCCACAACCCAGGTCAAATTACCACCCCTCTCACCTCTCATGTTATGTTTGTTCCAAATCCTCCCAGGTCTTCTGCACTTGGGGCCCAACCTTCAATTCCTGTTTCATCAGTACCTTCTAATGCCGGGGGGCAACCCCCAGCACGACCTACGTTATCTAATGCCAGAATTGTACCTAGTCAAGGGAAGACCTCTAGCATAGAATCATCTACAGTTTTTGTCCCTCCCACCCATACTAATGTGGTAAATCCCCCATCCAGTTCAGGTCAGCCCTTGGGGGTACAACTTGTAATTATTTATTCTTCTGTAGGTTATGGTTATCAAAAAATTGTAGGTAATCACCCATATAATCCTACAGGAATGCCTTATGCTGGAATTCCATACCATAGTAACACTTTTACTCCATGGGGGAAACCCAACTGGTCTTACATGCCAGCTATGGGAGGGATACCCATACATACTATGGGAGGTGCAGGAGGACCGCCTTATGGAGGTCCTCCCCCTAGGGGACCTAATGGTCCCAGAGGATATGGAAACTTTCCTCCTTATGGTCCTGGTTGTCCTAGTGCTATTGGGGGACCTAGTGGCTTTCCTCCTTTTGGTTCTAGAGGGTCTAGTCACCCTCCACCTAGTGGTTTCGGTGGATCTGGAGGTTTACCACCTTCTGGAGGCTCCAGAGGGTCTGGTAGTCCGCCTCCTAGTGGTCCTGGTGGTCTCGGTGGCCCTGGAGGTCCTCCTCTTGGAGGCCCTAGTGGTCCTAGTGGTCCTAATTCCAGAAATCAACCCCTCGTGGGTGGATATTTTGATGGTTCTTCCTCACAGCAACCTATTTATCAGTCTACCTATGGTCCTACTGGTAATTATATGCCATACCAATACTACCAGTATGTGCAGCCCAACTGACAGTTACCTTTCCTAGCAACTTTGGACTTGCCTAATTTGTCTAAGTTGATTAATGATCCCATTCGACACAATCCTTCATGGCTTCCCATTCTGGTAAAGTCACCATTGGATATTCCAAAATTCGATGGGAAGCAGGGAGACGATACAAAGAACCATGTTATGAATTTTCATTTATGGTGTTCTTCGAACTCCCTCATGGATTATTCTATTTGGTTACGACTCTTTTAGTGAAATTTGACTGGTATGACTGCGAAGTGGTACATTGAACTCCCACAACATTCGTTTGTGGATTTTGGCTCGTTGGAAACCATGTTCCTTACACACTTTCAGCTCCCTATTCATTATGAAATGAGCACTGATCTTTTAACTTCTCTATGACAGAACACCTCCAGCCACATTTTCTTATTATATTCATGAGTGGAGAAGGCCGAGAAGGCTTATTAAGGCTTCTATTCTGGATCAGTTGTTAGCTGATTGGTTCACTAAGTCCTTGTTGCCTCCTATTGCCCAAGATGTGGCCATGGGCGGTGTTGTTACCGAAGAGCAGGCTATTAGTCAGGCTCAGTACCTAGAATTGGTCTATTCCCAGTCTAGAACTCTTTATGACCTGATTCCTCAAGCTCATTACCCTAGCACTAACCTTTCCAAGCCACCAGTAGAAGTACCTGTTGATGGGATTGTTGGTTCAATCCAGTCCCCGTCCACAGCGAAATTTGCCAAGCAAACCCAAACTGCTACTCCTTCAACTCCTAAGTTTTTCGCTGAGTTCAATTCTATTCAAAGTACTCAAATCTTGAGAAATAAAAAGAAAGGTAAAAATAGAAATAAAAAACCTGGAAACCAACAAGAGACTCCACGACCAACCAATAATGACAACGACAAAGGGAAAAGGAAGGCTAAATATCCCTATCTGCTATGTAGTGGTGACCATTTTTCAAAGGACTATCCCCGTTGGGATGAAATCTCCCAGTTTCTGAAGTCCAATCCTGCGCCTACAGTACTTACAGATCCCTTTCCCTCTCAACAACAACTGGTAGACCACATGTCTAACCAGGGTAACTCTAGTTCATCAAAGGAAATTTGTATGATGTCCTTAGATACCATCCATCTGCAAACTCGAAGTCAGAATTATGATAAACCCATAGATAAGAAAGAAGATCAATCTTCTTCAGGGAAAGTTCCCTCTACTAGTTCTCTGGAATCCTCGTCTACTGTCCCTTTATCTATCGAGAAGCCTACTCTCGACATGATTTTGTGCCCGCCTAAGAGTACTCTTTGGAAGGCTCTCTTTAATATTAATGCCTGAGCTGCTCAATTCTATAATGTGGTTGAAGATCTCGCTCAGGCACCTTGTGCGATGTCTACCCTAGAAGTAATCCAAATTTTCCCCACACAGCGCAAGAAATTGTTGACGGCATTAGGAGCATTAGACCCGGATAACACTAACTTGATTCATTTCAATGTTGAGAACTATAAACCTATATTACCGCATAAACTTGCTTTTTAGATCATTACGAAAGTAGTAGGAAAGAAATTCTTTCGAATTGTACTAGATGAAGGAGCTTTGACCTCGGTGTTATCTCTGACTTGTTGGAAAGCTCTTGGCTCTCCCGAGCTTGTTACATCACCTACGACCCTTAAAGCCTTTGATGGATGGGGTTTCCAACCCCATGGTCTCATATCAGCCCTCGCGGTCGAGCTGGGGGGTGAAACTATTTCCATCCAAGTAGAAGTGGTAGATGCCCCTTTATATTACAACCTCCTTCTAGGAAGGAATTGGTTCTATGCCATGACTACTGTTGCCTCAACAATATTTCAAACAGTCCAATTCCTGCATCTAGGGATAATTGTTACTATTGATTAGCTTGATTTTTGTACACCGAATGTTACTACCTCCACAACTAATAACATCCCCATGTTAGGTCAGTCCCCTCCTCCTTACCAGTCGATTGGGGTAGGCATGCTAAAGGATTCATCCCTCATGGGGATTTTTCCATCTACTCTTCCTAGCATGGATACCGCGACAGTACATATGATCGCCTCATTTGATTATGATCCTAAGGGAAAAAATGTTGTTGAGTCCACCTCGTTGAGTCCTCATGAATCTATGTATGACACCATTCAAACCTTTTTCGATGATCACACTGATGACCTTCATCTAGTGGTTTCGGATCCTTACCATTTACCGTACTAGTTGGAACCTTCTCTTCCAGTTCTAGACTATCTCTCTGAGACTTTTCCTTTTGATGAGTCCATTATAGAGATCATGAACATGGATGAGCCCATTTGGGAGGATCACCATCATAGATCCATGTTCCTCCCCAACACCAGTTTGGGCAACCATGATTTTGCATCCTTGTTTCCTACTGATATTGTCAACGTTTCGCAAAGTCCTATATCATTGCAAGATACAAATTTTGAAGGAAACCTTTGCAACATTACTCAGACAAACCCAATTGGCATATCAGCCAAGCCTGATGTTATTGAGCACGTTCATGTAGGGAAGAACTGCTCTGTAGATGAATATGAAGCATATAAGGAACTTTTTAAGTAATTTCGTGATATTTTTGCCTGGTCCTATGAAGAGATGCTGGGTGTAGCAAGGATTTCTCCCTGCTACAGGGCCAAGAATGGCTCCCTTATGCCTATAGGGTACAAGGGTAGGTTTCCTGCTAATGGTAAATGCAAAAAAATGAAACGAAAATAACAGAAACAAAACAGTAAGCTAATCTAAGAACTAAGAACAGAAAACTAAAGCTAAGCTAAACCATAAGCTAGAACAGAAAGAATAAGTTGAAGCATTGGCGAACCCCTCTACATAAAATGGGTTAGGGTTTCACCTCCTTAAAACCTGCAAATAAACCTAAGCTACAATGGAGAAACCTGCAAAACAATGTCAATAACAAAACCTGGAACTAGGAAACAAAGTTAGAAAGCAAATAATATCAAGCAACTAAGATATAGAAATAAACCATTGGGTATACCTTCTCTTGGGTGGAAATGGGCCACCTTGCCCTAGATCATGGGAGCACCTCTCTTGGTTTGGGGAGAAATGGCTCACTGGGAATGGAGATGGAGGAGAGGGAGTGTGGGTGGTTTAAGAGGAAAAGGTCTCAAAGCATCCATGGGAAGCATAACAATAGGCAATGGGAGAAGTGTTTTGAGAGTGACCCCCCACCCTCCTTTTATAGCTTTTCCAAGGGGTTTTAGGGTTTTAAGCCCTTGGTTAGGAATTTATCCCCTTATTCCCCAAATTTAGCCCCTTTTAGGGTTTTAACCCCTTTTTGAGGGCTTTAGCTCCTAGGGGACTATTTTGGGCTCCTTTTTGGGGTTTTTAGCCCTTTTTCTTCATCCTTAGGCTATTTTGGAGGTGTGGAGGTCTAATGGAGTGATATGAGTGTTGTGAGATGGTGTCCTTGGGTGGTGTAGGCCATTGAGAGCTATGTGGGTGATTTTTGGGTTAACAGATTTCCCCCTAATGTGTGAGGGCAGGAGCTCAACGTATGGCCAACGGACATCATAGGATTTGCTGGGTAGAGGTGGTGCTTATGGGGCTGGGGCATGGTGGCTTTTGGTTTTTGTATTAATTTGGTTCCCATCAATGGGTGAGATACAATAAATGTGTGACATGTATATGGATGAGTCAGGCATCCCCATGCTCATGACAATGTCAAAAGAATGATTTGATCTATGCTCTACAATACAAGATCCGATCATATACAACTGATGTTACAATAATGGTTGCCTCCATGTGAGGCTGAATACAATACTAATCTGGTATGTTGGACCCATGGCATTCTCATGGAATGCTATATCTTCATGAATGACGGTCTACTGAATCTGGCACATAGCTATGTAGACTCGCTAATTGAGAATCAGTCTCTGTGGTACAAGTATGCTACATCAATCATAAAGGTATATCGAAGCACTGCTAGGTCTTCATATCACTGTCTCCAACGCAACCCAGAAATCACAAGGGACATAGCCTGTTTAGGTCCCTCGAGTAGAATTTCCAATGTGCTAGAGTTAGGTGACATCCGGGGTCTTCGACCAAGTACTATGTGGAACAAATCCTATATGAATCTCAACATTGTGATGATGGAGTTGAAGCTGAGCATGTGAGAAACAACCATCCCAAGAGGCACTAAGGACTCCTCTCAAGTGGTCCAAGGAACTCATCGATGATGTTAATGAAACCAAGGTACAGGGACCTCTGGGTCTATCCCCTCGAATATGTGTGTTGGAATCAACAGAGGGAGACCTACCCCTAGTCAAGGCAATGATGTTTCCTTGACCAAGAGCGTGAGGGAGAAAATCGAAAGGTGTGAAGCAATCTACGGATTGACTCACTGAATTGGGGTGGAAGGGGAGGGAAGGGAAAGAACTGAACAGGGGTAGGGGGGAGTGGGAGACTCAAACTTCCTTTTTTCATAGTATGATGGAAAGAAGAACCAGGAAACAAATGAAATTGACTCAAGGGAATGGGATCATAGCTGTAATACCAGGTGTTGGGCACCATTTTTACCTATTTTTGCCATCTAAATACCTTCCAGTTTCCTCCATAAACCTTCATACTTGATCCATAAAAACTTAATTTCATCCAAAAAACTTTGGTCAAAACTATAAATGTTGTTGCTTCTTAACAAATTGAATTATGATATTTTTAAGGCATTTAAACTAAGGTTTTATTCAAAATTACAGAATGTGCTAACTTGCCGCAATTTCTCCTAGGTTGGATACTTGCAGGCCAGCTAGGCGTAAACTGAGAGATGGGAGAAATATCCTCTATGTCCAAGGATGGTTAAACTTCTAACAAATATATGATATGGTTCTCATAGGTGTCGACTCAATGCTGGTCAAAGATGACCACCTGTGCTACCACTTAGCATAAAAACAGGATAGTTCCGATTTTGTCTATTTTGATGGATCTGATGGAGGATCTCGAGGGTCACATATCATTATGAGTCTTCTAGATTTGTAGCATTTCCATTTTTTTTTAAATATTGTATAAGTATTTGATTTTACATATGACAAAAACCTCCTGGATCATAAACGTATGGTTTTGAAATAAAGACTATGGATTTGATAAATTACTGTGTATGCCCAATTTGATATGGCGAATGTGATTGAAGTTTAGAGCTCTGTGATTTTCTCTACACGTGTAAATGAAGCATTGGAGGGATCCCTTTGTTAGAATAATCAACCCATATTTTACTACCTTAGACATTAATTTAATTATTTTTGTCTTTTTAGCCTAGTTCATGTGTCCCACCTTGTGCAAGTTGTCTTTTACCTATCCATAGTGGTCAAAATTTCCTTATTTGACTCATGTAGTGCTTGGGAAACCACAAGGAATCAATTCTAATTTATTCCTAGCCTCCTAGGCACCCTTCTGCTTTTTCTGCTTTATTGCCTGTTTTTTCAGTGTTTTAAGGAAAATGGAAAAGCTAGACTAGGTGAGGTGAACTACTTTTTTGTCGTCTTCATCCTCCACTCTTTTCTCCTTGGAAAAGCATGTATGAGTTTTCATTCCATCACTCTTTAGCTTTCCTAAGCCATTTTGCTAATTCGTGAGCTCCATGACAGATTTGGGATCAACTTTTTACACCTATGGGGGATTTGCTTAATTTTAGTAAGCCTGCTTTATGATAGATTCGAATTGCTCCTCATGCATTCGAATCCCTGATGTATTTTATTTATTTAGAAACCTATTATGTTACAGGTTTGGCTATTGTACACTGAGTTAATACAGTTTAGTGTTCAGCTCCAATTTGAGTCTCTTTTGTGAGTGGTTTTGCATGATCAATTGTTAATTGTTGTGAGTAAAATTAATCTATCACTGGGTTCAATTTCCACATGGTATTAGAGCCATTGTAGATCAATTTCTCTCCTTCAAAATTGTTTTTTAGGTTCAACATCAGTGACTGGGAGCCTTCTACTGACAGCCGGGACATATTTTCTAAGCTATGGATCAATCACAGAAAACTATCTTGACTCCCTTCAATTTCTTTGAATGGAAAGCAGATATGGAGATACTGTTGAGAGAGAAAGGCCTCTACAGGGTGACTATGGCAACAAAAACAGAGCCCAATGCAGCTGCAGAGAAGATAAAATGGCACAACAGGAGGGATGAGGCCTATGGTCTCCTGTGTCTGAGTATTTCCAGAGACCTCCTTTTCCATCTTGATGGATTGACATCACCGAATGAAGTATGGGAGAATATTTTTGATCTTTTTGGAAAGACAGATGAGATGAGGGGACATCAAATCGAAAATGAGCTGATTTCTATGAGTCCAAATAGCTTTGAATCCCTGCAACTATATTTCTCCCAATTCAAAGCACTAGTTTTGCAGCTGAAATAGTGTGGGATCGAAAATAAGGATGATCAGCTCATCCTAGCCATTATCTCAAAGCTAGGCCCTAACTCTTCAGTGTTTGTTTCGACATTCTATGCCACAAAACTGACAACTCGAACCTGGAAGATGCCTAGCCTTGCATATTTCATGGAATCTCTCACACAAGAATAGGACAAGCTGGTGATGATGGGCACCATCAAACCATCCAAAGATCAAGCTCTAATTTCTGGAGATTCGAAGGTGGATTCAAAAAGCAAAAAGAAAGCTAAAAATCCACCTGAGCAAAAGAGAGGCAAGAAACAGTCTCCGGAGGAGCCACAAGGTTCCAAGAAGAACTACCAGAAGAAGAAGAATAAAGGTGAAATGAGCAAGTGCGCATACCGCAATAAGGGAAATCACACTGAAAGCTTTTGTATGAAGAAGCAAATAGACATGCTGACCCAACTCCTGGAGAAGAATGGAATCTCCCTTCCAGAAAGCTCAAAGAAGAGAGAAGGAGGATCAAGTTCAGATGACAGAGAGAGAATTCATGCATTGGTTGCTGGCACATCAAGCTCACCCAGTTTTATCATTGATTCTGGAGCTTCAAGACACATGGTTTCGACCAAGGAGGCATTCTCCTCACTTGACATGTCGAAAGGACCACCTATAGTACTGGGAGATGACTCTCTCACTGAAAGTTTGGGAAAAGGGAGGATTGATCTTGATCATGGTCAGTTCAGCAATGTGTTGTATGTGCCTGGTCTTGCCTCCAACCTCTTGTCAGTGTACTAGATGAATCACACTGGGTCTCCTAGGAAATTCATATTCTCCCCTGATGAAGTTGAGATCACAGAGATCTCAATTGGTACAGTCATTGCAAAAGGAGTTGCAAATCATGCTCAAAAGGTATACATGTTCTCACACTTCCTACCCTACTCAAACCCCTCTACTCTTCTCATTCATGCTAATGAGGCTAGAAAGCTTCGGCATGAAATACTTGGCCACCTAAACTACAAATATCTTTCTGATCTTAGTGAAAAAGAGATGGTCATAGGGTTTCCCAAGATAAAATTTTCCAAAGGAGTCTGCCAAGGTTGTATCCTAGGAAAACACCCAGAGCACAAATTTGAGAGACCTAGTCATGAGAGAACCTCTGCACCCCTCGAGCTGATCGACAGTGATGTTGCTGGCCCATTCCCTCATATGTCCATGAGTCAGGATAAATATGCATTGACTTTTATTGATGACTTTTCCAGGTATTGCTAGGTTTACTTCCTGAAACACAAGTCTGAAGTTTTTGGCCTCTTCAAAGTCTTTAAGCCTTTGGTTGAAAACCAGTCTGGGAGGAAACTCAAGGTCCTCAGATCTGGAAATGGTGGTGAGTATGTCAAGTCTGATTTTATTAATTATTGTGCAGATGCAGGTATTCAGATGTAGCATTCTATCCCTTACACACCACAGCAAAATGGTGTTGCTGAGAGAAAGAACAGATCACTGAAGGAGATGGCAACATGCATGATGGAGGCCAAAAATTTGACACCAAAGTACTAGGCCAAAGCTATAAACTATGCATCCTATATCCAAAATAGGGTGCCTCATAAAAAAATTTATGGTATGACTCCCTTCGAAGAATGGAGTGGGCACAAGCCAGATGTGACCCATTTCAGGATTTTCGGCTCAAAGGCTTGGGCTAGAATTCCAACAGAGAAGAGGAAGGCTTTGCAGCCCCAAAGCCAAGAGTGTATTTTGTTGGATACTCTGAAGATTCAAAAGGGTACAATATGATAAATTTGAGCACAAACAAAGCCTTTATTGAAAGGTGTGTTCAGTTTGAAGAAGAACCCCTTGCAGCAGTGGAAGTTGGAGAAGCCTCTTCTCCACCTGAACCTCAGGAAGTAAGTAAAGAGTTTGTTGAACATGCTGATTCTGATTTTTCTGATGGATATGAGTTTATTGCAGACCCTAACCTCCCTACAAGGCCAAAATGGGCATCCAAGACACTACATGCAGCAGGAGAGCTAGCTGGGGATCCCAATGACCCAAGGAGGAATAGATCTCAATTTGAGAGTGGTCTGTGCATGAAGGATCCTATGTTTGCTGAAAAATGATATTTGATGGTGGAGTCTAATCCTCAATAATATGAAGAAGCAGTAGGAGATCCAAGATGGAAAGCTTCCATGAAGGAGGAGTTCAGCTCGCTCCAGAAGAGCAACACATGGGAGCTAGTGGATCTTCCCCCAAGAAGAAAGTTAGTCCAGTGTAAGTGGGTCTATAAGAACAAATTTGCTGCTGATGGTTCACCACTAAAGTACAATGCTAGATTGGTAGCCAAGTTCTACTCACAGGTTCATGGGATTGATTACAATGAGACCTTTTCCCCAGTGGCAAAGATGGATTCCATCAGGCTATCCTTAGCCATTGCAGCCTCAAGGCAATGGGAGGTACATCACATGGATGTAAAATGTGCCTTCCTGAATGGATATCTCACTGAAGATATATATATGCAGCAGCCTCAAGGTTTTTATACTAACCCTTCTCTTATGTGCAGGTTGAGAAAGTCATTGTATGGGCTAAAGCAAACCCCCAGGGCTTGGTATGCCAAGATCGATAGCTTCTTGCTATCACTGAATTTTGTTCGGTGCAAATCAGATCCAAATGTCTATTTGAAGTTAATTAATGGTTCATTAATGATCATTGTGTTATATGTTGATGACCTCCTCATTACAGGAAGCTCAAAGGCTGAGATTGCTTCCTTAAAGGGTGCTATCAACCAAGCCTTCTCCATGACAGATTTGGGGCTCTTAAGTCAATTTTTGGGGCTTGAGATTGCTCAAACCAAATATGGAATAAAGGTGCACCAGTCCAAGTATGCCTTGGATTTTCTAAACAAATTCATAATGAAGGATTGCAAAGCAAGCAAAACTCCTTTCCTTTCAGGAGTGAAGCTGGAAGACGCTGATTCTTCACCTATGGTAAACAATACACTGTATAGGAAATTTATTGGATGTTTAATGTATCTGACACATAATAGACCTGATATTTCTTATGCAGTAAGTGTGGATTCTAGATATATGGATCAGCCTCATGAGATCCATTGGAAAGCAGCCAAAAGGATCCTTAACTTTGTTCAGGGAACAAGGACACATGGGATCTTCTACAAAGCAAAATCTGATCTTGATTTGATTGGATTTACTGATAGTGATTGGGCAGGTGATATCACAGATAGAAATTCCACATCAGGATATGTGTTCATGCTTGTAGAAGGGCCAATCAGCTGGTCAAGCAAGAAACAGAGTGCCATTGCACTCTCATCTACAGAAGCAGAGTACAGAGGAGTTGTTAATGCAACAACTCAATGTTTATGGTTGCAGGGTTTACTTGGAGAGTGTGGCTTCGAATCTGAGTACTCAACTACCATCTACTATGATAACCAGATTACCATTCAAATCTGTAAAGATCAAGTTCAGAGGCAGAGAACCAAACACATTGAGATCCATATGCACTACATCAGAGAGCTTGTGCATGATGGCACCATTCACCTACTCTTCTGTTCATCTTCAGAACAAGTAGCTGATATCTTCACCAAATAATTTTGTGAGAAGACCTTCAACAATCTCAAATCACTGTTGGGGATTGCTGATCATGCTGTGAAGCATGAGTGAAGACAATATTTCCAAATTTTGTTTTACAGTCCATGTTTAAGGGAGGATTTTCCCATGTGGTTTTTTGCCTCTTTCCTTGGTTGTATGGACATGCAGTATGTAAAGGGTGACTAAGCCTTGTTGCTAGGCCCTGCAATTTTCTGATATATTACTCATAAGTCAGGCTTAAGGGGGGGTGTTAGAATAATCAACCCATATTTTACTACCTTGGACATTAATTTAATTATTTTTGTCTTATTAGCCTAGTTCATGTGTCCCACCTTGTGTAAGTTGTCTTTTACCTATCCATAGTGGTCAAAATTTCCTTATTTGACTCATGTAGCACTTGGGAAACCTCAAGGAATCAATTCTACTTTATTCCTGGCCTCCTAGGTGCCCTTCTGCGTTTTCTGCTTTATTGCCTGCTTTTTCAGTGTTTTAAGGCAAATGGAAAAGCTAGACTAGGTGAGGTGAACTAGTTTTTTGTCGTCTTCATCCTCCACTCTTTTCTACTTGGAAAAGCATGTATGATTTGTCATTCAATCACTCTTTATCTTTCCTAAGCCATTTTTCTAATTCGTGAGCTCCATGACAGATTTCGGATCAGCTTTTTACACCTATGGGGGATTTGCTTAATTTTAGTAAGCCTGCTTTATGCTAGATTCGAATTGCTCCTCATGCATTAAAATCCCTGATGTATTTTATTTATTTAGCAACCTATTATGTTACAGGGTTGGCTATTGTAAACTGAGTTAATACAGTTTAGTGTTCAGCTCCAATTTCAGTCTCTTTTGTAAGTGATTTTGCATGATCAATTGTTAATTGTTGTGAGTAAAATTAATCTATCACTGGGTTCAATTTCCACACCCTTTTCCAATTATTCACACATCTTTCTGTATTTTTGCATGTGGTATGTTTAATTAAATCCTGTAGAAGTTGATTTCTTCATTTTAATTACTCATACATTTCAGAACGAGTTGGATTGTTTGAACAAGTTTAGAAACTCTGTTTTTTAAATGTTTACATGGTGTAGGAATGGTTTAGATTTCTTATTCAATATTTAATTTCTATGCATTTCCTATTCAATGTCGAATTGCTGAGGATAGTTATACATTGATAATGTCTTCTTGTAAGGGAAATTAATGATTGACTGCTTTCAATAGTGAGATAATAGGCAGAGTATCGTGATCTAATTTTTAGGATTTAGGTTTAATTGTTTTTATCTCAGAATATTTCACATATGAATTGATTTTTGAACTCATAGATCAAATGAAGTTGCTTCTATAAGGGAGGTTTTGTATTTCAAATTCATAGCATTCTAGCATTCACTAGATTTGTTTCATAGGTAAACTAAATTTCCAGTTAGATCTAGCTTTGAGTCTCTATATTTGGGATATGCCTCTAAGTCTACAAACTCCAGATTGACATAAAATTAATGTATAATTTACACTAGTGGATTGGAGCTCAACATTTGGCGTCATTCCTGGGGAGGAATTTTAGAAGCAGACTTAAGAACTTTAGTTCTCTGATAAAAAGAAAATTTCAAAAAAAAACACAGATTAGATTTTAGTTTTATGTCAAGACAAAGAGACGAGAAAGGAATATTTATCAAAAACCCCCCAAAAATAGAAGTAACAGGAACTTCTTTACTTGATAAAAAAGGATTCATTACAATGGTTGATACTTTTAAAATGGCTGAGGAAGAAACATCAAAAGGGCCAACTACAGAATAGATAAGGGAGTATGAGAGAAGGTTAGAAATGGAAAATAAACTAAGACAAGAGAGAATGGAAGAAGAGAGGAGACATGATAGGGAATAAGGAAGGAGACATGAAAGGGATGAAAGAGAAGAAGAATATCAGGAAGCCACATTTAAATTCCCCATCTTGGACACTAGCATCATCCTAGGGGAAGAGGTAAAGATGAAAAATATTCCACGATCTGTCCTACCAAATTTCTATGGTGTGACTTTTGAAGATCTGGATTCTTTCCTATTCGATTTTGATATCTTGTGTTGAACCTATGGATATATTGATGACACCCACAAACTTTGTCTTTTCCCTGCTACTCTTAAAGCAGCTGCCTTGAAATGGTTCATGGGATTAGGAGAGCATTCTATAACTAGCTGGGATGAGATGAGGAAAATTTTTCTTAGAAAATATCAAGCATATTGTAGATCAAAGGATTTAAAATATGACATTTTCAGAATGTCTCAGTAGGAAGATGAAAGCTTGGAAGAGTATCCAGAAAGATTCTCATACAATTTGCAGAAATCCAAATACAATTCCTTGACACCTGATGATCACTCAGACAATATTTTTAAAAGGAATAAGAGAAGAATATCTGGATATTTTAAATGTTATGGTAAAAGGTGACATCTCCTACTTACCCTTTGATGAGATACAAGACTTATGTCAGAAGTATTCAAGAGGAAAGGCTAGAAATGGGAAAAGGGATGTAACTTCCAAAGTAACTAAATCTGTAACCAGTGGCATATCCGAGCTAAACTTGGGAATCTGTTAGAAGATTTTAAGACTGATCTATTGAGTACCTTAGGAACATAGGTTGAAACATCAAGAACTAAGAAAAGACAAGAACAACAAGACCAACAAGATCAAGCCCTGTCTATTTTTTGCCCTAAATGTAGAAAGAAACACCCATTAAAAGAATGTCCTTTAAATATTGTTCAAATTTGTGGCTTATGTGCTTCAAATCACAAAACTGATGATTGCCCCAGATTGAAATAATTGCAGGCATCTCGAATGGAGGAGAATCAAAGCATGGAGTCTCTTTATTTCATGGGACAACGAAGACCTTGGCAGCCACGATTTTCAGGTATGTCTCAAGATCCTATGCAGCAGTTTCATTCAAATTATCAAACTCCTGTTCAGAATTCATGGAGTGCACCCATGCCCTGGAAAACTTGGTCTCCTCAACTATCCCAATCTGCTCCAAATTGGCGAGGGTATACTCATGGTAGCCAGACATATCAACAGGCCTATCTATAGCCCTATCAACAACCTTCTGCATATCCCCAATACTAGCAGAATCAAGCCCCATTTTTCCAACAACCCAATCTTGCTCCTCAATTAGGCCAACAACCTCAACAGCTTCAATTTCCATCCAATTAGCCTCCACCTCATCCAACACAATTGCCATCCCAGCCAATCCCAAATCCAAATAATAAAATGGATAAACCCATGTATAATGTTGATGATGGAATGGCACTCCCCTACTCAATCCTCCCACTTCGAAACATCAACTTAAGATATGGAAAAAATTTACAAAAAGAATCTCCTGTTATTTTAGAAGAACAAGCAGAAAATGAGAAAACTCCAAAAAAATTAAATATAGAAAAGTCACAGTTAGAAAAGTCACACTCAAAAAATCACAGTAAAAAAGGGAAAACATTAGTACCTTATATACCTCCCTTTCCAGAAAGGTTGGTCAAAGAAAAACTTTCAATCTCCCTACCTGATTTTGATGTTTTGAATGAGTTAGCCAATGCATGTGTCAAAATTCCCCTACTGCAGGCTATAAAGGATATTCCAATCTATACTAAAGCAGTTAGGGA
The DNA here is from genome assembly GCA_001517045.1 of Pseudotsuga menziesii. Classification (NCBI taxonomy): domain Eukaryota; kingdom Viridiplantae; phylum Streptophyta; class Pinopsida; order Pinales; family Pinaceae; genus Pseudotsuga; species Pseudotsuga menziesii. The sequence goes on along the minus strand of LPNX011066623.1, from coordinate 60,455 downwards.
ATTATGTCTTAATAAAAGAAGGAAGGATCCATAAAAAATTCATGTGGTAGGCAATTTAGCAGGATTAATGTCTAACACTGTTTTTATTGAAAAGTATGTAGATCTTGGAATCCCAATGGTCACAATTACTATTAACAAATTTTCAATTCCAAAAACACTGATTGATCTAGGTGATGCCATTAATGTCATGACACTAGAGACAATGGAATACCTTCACTTGAAAAATCTCAAACCAACCACTACTGTTTTGGAACTAGCTGATAGGTCTAAAATCACACCTGAAGGGATTTTAGAAGATATCATTGTTTCTTTAGACTCCTAGGAGTATCCTGTAGATTTTATAGTGCTGCAACCAAAGTCTAATATAGGAGGGCATCCATTGATTCTTGGCAGACCCTGGTTTGCAACAGTCGATGCATTCATAGGGTGTAGATCAGGAAGTATGCTCATTTCACATGGGACAGAGAGAAAACAAATTACACTTTATCCTTCTTCCCAGTGACCTTCTATATTAGATCAGTTATCATGGATTAATGAGACCAAAGAATAGGAAGAAGAAGTGATTCATCCTGTCCGAAGTATCAATCAGTTCTTTGATTTTCAAGAAGAAAACAATGAAGATTTGCTAGATTACTTCATTGTTGAACCTGATATTTCTGAAGAATTAAGAGACATGTAGTATGCTATAGCAGATCAAGTTTTGGGATAGAATTTTCAGGAAAATTGCATAGTACATTCTCTAGCATTGGCACTTCATGATATTTTTAATTTTCATTCAATCACTAATGTCCAAAGCAAAACAGTTGAAATCAGTCCAGAGAAACATTTGAATATCAGTGCACATCTTACTACATCACAGGAAGAACAGTTGATAGCCTTACTGAATAAATATTCCCATGCATTTGCTTGGGAATACACTGACATGCCAGGAATTCATCACGAAACATGCACTCACCACATTTACACAGATGATAAAATCAGACCTCTCAGACAACCTCAATGTAGAATGAACCCCATACTAAAAGAGATAGTTAGGGAGCAATTGCAAAAGTTATTAAAGGTAGGATTTATCTACCCTATCTCTGACAGCCAATGGGTTTCTCCCTTGGTTGTTGTTCCTAAGAAAAATGGCAAATGGTGGATATGTATAGATTATAGGGAGTTAAACAAGGCAACATTAAAAGATTATTTCCCATTGCCTTTTATTGATCAAGTGTTAGATGCCTTAGCTGGAAAAGAATATTTTTCATTTCTAGATGGTTTCAGTGGATATAATCAAATTAGCATTGCAAAACGAGGACCAAGACAAAACTACCTTTACATGTCCATGGGACACATATGCCTACAAGGTTTTACCTTTTGTCTTATGTAATGCCCCAGCTACCTTTCAGAGAGCAGTCTTGGCCATTTTTGCAGATCTAATTCATGAATGTGTTGAAGTATATATGGACAATTTTTCTGTGCATGGAAGTGCCTTTGAGGATTCCTTAGCAAACTTGGAGAAAATTTTAAAAAGGTGTGTTGACTCAAATATTTCCCTTAGTAACGAAAAGTGTTTTATGATGATCACTTAAGCGATCGTTTTAGGACATCACATTTCTTCATCTGGAATAAAAATAGATCCTGCTAAAATTCAAATCATTGAAAATCTATTTGAACCAACAACTCAAACAGATGTAAGAATCTTTTTAGGGTATGAAGGCTATTGTTGTAGATTTATTGCAAATTTCAGTAAGATAGCTCTGCTATTGTTTAAATTACTTTCAAAGGACATACATTTCAAATGGGATATTAACTGTCAATCTGCATTTCAGACACTTAAAGAGAAGCTCTCAACTGCTCCCATTTTAAGGGGACCAAATTGGACATTGCCCTTCCATATTTCTACTGATGCATCTGATACTGCAATAGGGGCCTCTTTGGGACAAAAAGAGCATACCATCACTTACGCTATTTATTTTATCAGTAAAAATCTAACACCTGTAGAATTGAATTATACAGTCACTGAAAAGGAGATGTTGGCAGTAGTTTATGCCGTGAACAAATTTCATCATTACATTACTGGCTATGAAATTTTTGTCCACACAGATCATTCTGCTTTACGATATTTGATGAATAAGTCTATTACTAATGGTCGGATAACTAGATGGTTACTATTAATGCAAGAATTCAATATCACTATTTTATATTCGCCTGGACGAGAAAATCAAGTGGCAGATTTCCTGTCTTGCGTACACAATACTGGTGAGGTTGTTCCTGTTTTAAATAGTTTTCCTAATGAACACTTGTTTGCAATTTCTATTATCACTCCTTGGTATGCTGATATTGCTAACTATTTATCATCAGGATAGCTACCTCCATCTATTTCATCTAAAGAAAAGAAAAACATTATTAAACAAAGTGCTAGACATATATGGGTCAATGGTGATCTCTTTTACACAGGATATGATCTAATTATTAGGAGATGTGTACGACAAGATGAAGTTTTAGATATTTTGAAAGCATGTCATGATGAACCGTGTGGTGGCCATTTTGCAGAGAAAAGAACAGCATACAAGATACTCAATTTGGGGTATTAATGGCGTTCTATTTTCAAGGATTCTAAGAAGTATGTTAGGAGTTGTGATACTTGTCAACGGATGGGAAAACCAGTCCGATCTGATGAAATGCCACTCCAACCACAAATCCTCATGGAACCATTTGAAAAGTGGGCTCTTGATTTCATTTATCCACCATCACAAGGAAAGAAGTACATTTTAGTATGTACCGACTATGTTACAAAGTGGGTGGAATCCAAACCATTACCAAGAGCCATAGAACAGAAAGTGGTAAACTTTCTTTTTGAAGAGATATTTGTCAAATTTGGGGTTCCTAGAGAGATTGTCACTGATCAGGGTGCAAAGTTTACTTCTAAACTAGTGTAGGAGATAGCAGCAAAGTACAAGATTAAGCACAGAAAATCTACACCTTACCTTCCACAAGCCAATGGCCAGGTGGAATCTACAAACAAGACTTTGGAAGGAATCATCACCAAAACTATCCATATGCATAAGAAGGATTGGTCAACTAAGCTTACTGAAGCTTTATGGGCATATCGAATTACTTGGAAAAATAGTACTGGTTTTTCTCCTTGTCATCTTGTTTATGGTAAGAAAGTCCTCTTGCCAATAGAATTTCAAATTCATACCTTCAAGTTAGCAGTAGATTTGGGGATGAATATTTCTGAAGCACAGTAAGAAAGGATACTACAATTGAATCAACTAGATGAGATGAGACAGGCTGCAATAGAACACAATATTTTGATACAACAACAGAGAGCCCAATGGCATGACAAGTTTATCAAAAAGAAACAATTTCACATAAATGACTGGGCCATATTGTTTGATTCAAAATTCAAAGACTTCAAGGCCAAGTTCACAACTCATTGGGTTGGTCCATATGAGATTGTAGAGGTATATGACAATGGCTCAGTCAAACTCCAAGCAATCGATGATGAAGCACGTACATTTGTGGTCAATGGCCATCGGCTCAAACTCTACACCAAGCCTATCAACAAAGAATATTTCATACAGTAGATTTCACAGCAACAGGAGATGGAAGTGCTGGATAAATACACTGGTGTTTCTCCTTCACTTTCTTCTTAGCCATTTTTTGATTTGATAAAAAAATATATATATAAAAAATTTAAAAAAACAAACAAAACATAAAAAAAAACAGAAACAAAAAAAAGGGAGTTTAGTTGTGAAAACCAGGCAACTGGCACAACATAAACTCGAATTTTCCTTGGAAAACCAGGTTCGCTTGGCCATTAAAAATTCACAAAATATTTTCACTTTCTTGCATTAGAAATTTCATGCCTCATAGGCAGTTTTTTTTGCATAATAAAGATCTTGTTTGACTTGAGGACAAGTCAATAAATAGGCCTGTGAGGGGGATAAGCATTTCATGCTTTCTATTTTTTCTTCCTTCTTGGAACCCTCCAAGTCTTTTTCAAATGCAGAGGGACCTGACTTTCAGCAAAGTAGAAGGAATCTGAGATAGTTCCAAGTTTTTTTTAAAACGCAGAGGGACCTAACTTCCAGTTTAGCAGAAGGGACCTGAGATGGAAGACATTTTTTAAAGTAGACATCAGAAGGACATATGTGAATTAGAAACAAATTGCAAACCAGCTACATCAAGCAGCAAGCACATCACAAAGGGATATCAAGCAAAGTCTGTAAGGATTTTAATTTTTATGCTTTAAAAGTTGCATGATTCTTTGTATTTAAGTAATGACATATCTACCTATCCTCATAAGCCTGACTGTCTACTCTATCACCTTCACAATCCATGCCAACATTCCATTTACTTCTCATTATCCTACCCTAGGTGTCAAAATGGTGGTCAGAATCAATCCCATAAGCAAATTTCAAATTTTCAAAACCTAAATTGCATTCTATAGGCAGGGTTTCCTTTTTAACAGGAAGTGAAATGTTTAAAAAAAAAATGGAATTCAAATGTTTTTTCATACTCCAGATATTAGTGCATTATGCATTAAGTTAAAAATATATATGGAATATAGAACATTCGATATAAGGAATAGTTGTGTGTATTTCCAAAAGGCAAAAGAGTCCACTCCAAGTAAAGAAATTCCTTCCTTGCAACTCATTAATCAAACAATGGGGTATGCAAGGGAACTGGAGCGCATTGTATAGAGATGGAATGGTTCTAACCTTACCTTTAATCTTTCTCCTTGAGAAATTTGTACCTGAACTAGTGATTGGATAAAAAAGTGGCATGTTCAGATAATGATTATAAAAGACGTGGTTGTATGCTCCGACGAAAATATATATGTGCCTGGAAAATTGCATTGCAAACTTGTGATATTGGGATTGCATATCGAAATGGTCATTCCTCTTTGATCATTTCCCAAACTTCACTCTTCCATCTGCAGACCTGATTGTTGTATAATGCAAAGGCATATAGGGGTAATATTTTACGGTGAAAAGAAGGCATGTATCACAGAGGAAGGATGCGGGCACTAGCTTTCTGAAGAATGCATACTCCCAGGAGAAATTTTGAAGCAATAACGCCAGAGGGGAGGTAAAACTTAAATCTTTTGCCAAAATAATTTGCTAGATCAATAGCAATTCTAGTCTCAGAGTATCATTTTGAAATAGGAAAATGTTTACAGAGCTCAAAGCTGAAAAGCTGAGGTTTTCTGCTGCATACTTCTTTTCCTGTTAAAATTGCAAAATGGTATCTAGACTGGAACCAGAGAAATTCGATTCCACCAATATTCATGAGAAATGTATGGAAATTTTTGAAAAGAAATAGTGGGTGAATTTTTTTGAAAATTTTGATGGGCACAATGACAATGTTATCCTAGCTTTTGCTGACTCGTTTGATGGAGAAAGGGCTACAGTGGGAAATTTGAATTTCAGACTGTCTAAAGACATTTTGGCATAGATCGTTGGCTTACCACAGCAAGGAGAGAGATTCTTTAAAACCAAACAATTCAAGGAGAAGGCATGGATACCCTTTCTGTGCAGGTCAAGGGTAGGATCAGTGAACTGGAAGAAGGGAATACCAAGGAGCTGGTTGGTTCATCCCTGGGATGAAATAGTCTATATCATCCAAAGATTCATCACTTGCGAAGGCTGATTTAGTATTGTATATCTTTATCATATCAAGCTATTGCAGCATCTAAGGGGTGATTGTGAGATTAACATGCCCCAATTTTTATTACAGAGTCTTTCCAAGATGGCTAAGGCTGTTCAAAAGCGTGCAGAAGATAAATTAACAAGCCTTTTTCACTGTGGGCTCATCAAAATAATCATCACATATGAGTTACAGAAGCAAAACCTGACATGGAAAGAATTTCTAATTCATAATTAGTTTGAAGGACAAGAAGAGCTACCTGAAGAAGGTTTGAAAGAAGACAAACTATTGATGATAACATACCCCAAGGATGGAGAACAGAACCCTGAAGCAACAAGCTCAAAACTGCTTAAGGGGAAAAACAAAGAAAGAGAGGTGTTGATGATCACAAATGATGAAGACAACTCTGAGGCAGCAAGCTCAAAACAGCCTCAAAGAAGGATACGAACCAGGAGTGTGATGAAAGAAGAAAGACAGTTTCAAAATCAAGATCAAATCTTCATCACTTAAAAGAAAAAGCCAAGGAAGCATCAGCAAGCTCGAAATAAGTCAACACTAGAAGAGGATGATGAAATCCAGTAGAAATAGTATGAATACATACAATCCTTGGAAATTCAAGAAGAAAGTCTAATAGGTGAGATAGGGTAGGGCCATGAAGAAAAAGATACCCAAGAAACTGAAAATATTTCAGATGAAGTGATAAAGCAGACTAAAATAATCCATATCTTCTTGGAGCAGCAAGAAAAAGAAGAGAAAAAGCATCCAAGACAGGAAATATTAAATGATCCAACTTCTCCTTTCTTAGAGCAACAAAATATGGAAGAAGAAAAGAAGGGAGATTCAGTACAAGAGAATGAAGAATTGGGGATGGACACTAATTCTGTGTAGCCTCCAATGAAGATAGAAAAGAAGAAAACTTCCAAAAATAGTAAAAAGATAAAGAGATTGATGTTGGGCACCATTTTTACCTATTTTTGCCATCTAAATACCTTCCAGTTTCCTCCATAAACCTTCATACTTGATCCATAAAACCTTAACTTCATCCACAAAATTTTGGTCAAAGGTATAAATGTTGTTTCTTCTTAACAAATTGAATTATGAGATTTTAAATGCATTAAAATTAAGGTTTTATTCAAAATTACAGAATGTGCTAACTTCCCGTAATTTCTCCTAGGTTGGACACTTGCAGACCAGCTAGGCGTAAACTGAGAGATGGGAGAAAGATCCTCAATGCCCAAGGATGGTTAAACTTCTAATGAATAGATGATATGGTTCTCATAGGTGTCAATTCAATGCCGGTCAAAGACGACCACCTGTGCTAACACTTAGCATAAAAACATGACAGTTCCGATTTTGTCTATTTTGGTGGATTTGATGGATGATCTCGAGGGTCACATATCATTATGAGTCTTCCAGATTTGTAGCATTTTCAGTTTCTTTTAAAATATTGTATAAGTATTTGATTTTACATATGAAAAAAACCTCTTGGATCATAAACGTATGGTTTTGAAATAAAGACTATGGATTTGATAAATTGCTGTGTATGCCCAATTCAATATGGTGAATGTGATTGAAGTTTAGAGCTCTGTGATTTTCTCTGTGTGTGTAAACGAAGCATTGGAGGGCCCCCTTTGCCAAGTCTGCACACATATTTCTGTATCGTTGCATGTGGTATGTTTTATTAAATCCTGTAGAAGTCAATTTCCTCATTTTAATTACTCATACATTGCAGAACGAGTTGGATTATTTGAACAAGGTTAGAAACTCTGTTATTTAAATGTTTACATTCTGTAGGAATGGTTTATATTGCTTATTCAATATCAAATTTCTGTGCATTGCCTATTCAATGTCGAATTGCTGAGGACAGTTATACATTACGAATGTCTTCTTGTAAGGGAAATTAATGATTGACTGCTTTCAATAGTGACATAATAGGCATAGTATCACGATCTATTTTTAGGATTTAGGTTTAATTGTTTTTATCTCAGAATTTTTCACATATGAATTGATGTTTAAACTCAGAGATCAAATGAATTTTCTTCTATAAGGGAGGTTTTGTATTTCAAAGTCATAGCATTCTAGCATTCACTAGATTTGTTTCATAGGTAAACTAAATTTCCAGTTAGGTCTAGCTTTGAGTCTCTATATTTGGGATATGCCTCTAAGCCTACAAAATCTAGATTGACATAAACTTAAGGTCTAATTTACACTAGTGGATTGGAGTTCAAAACCAGGAATGTCGCTGCAGATGGGAAATACTTGGAGGAGGTGGACACTTTTGATACTAATGGGATCCAAAGAAGACCCATTGCAGAGTACTCTGAACAAAGGTGACCCAATGTGGGAATGTTGCCCAACTATTTTCTGTGGGGTGGTGTCTAGGGACACTGTTATGGTACGATCTCATGGATTTTTGGTGAGCCCGAGATGGTAAATGCTCGATGGTGCTTTCACTTTTAGAGAGTCTGAAAGCATGAAGAAGACTCTAGTGGGGGATCTTTTTCGTTGGTAGCCTCCTGTGCCTAAAAAAGGATAAAAGTATACATAGGAGAGCTCACCCATCCTGTAGGGGATGAAATACTTGTTTACCATTGGTAGTCCAATTAGGCTAGAAAAGGTTAAACCTATGTTGACTAGACGGTCATTCAAATACTTTTACGAGCATGAAAAAAACCATGTTTGCTCGGTGATATTTTCTTGTTGAGATGGCTAGAAAAGATATTAACGACAACCGGTGGTGAGATTTTTCGTAAAGTGCAACCCCTCTAGCTGAGAAAGCTTAAAAGTATGCAGAGGGGTATAGTCTTGGCTTGAGTGTGCCAAGGAGGTCCTTTTCAATTGATGGTCTACATGGTCCGTAAAAGGAGGTAAACGAGATGATGTAGATGCCCTTTCCTATACTTTAGCGAGTGGGAAAGGAAGCAGCTACGCTCGATGATCTTTTCATTGTTTTAAGGAGCCAAAAAAGAGCTTAAATGAAACTCCAATGTGGTCAACCGACTGAGGTGGCACGAGCGGTGCCTCATGTCGGGATGGTGGACAGAGGTCCAAAGGTCATCCACGCAGTATGGATGAAGCAGAAGGCTCTCAAACATACCAATACATGTGTGGGATAGATCGCGGTAGAGGCCTGCGAGTCGGTGCAATAGAGGCACACAAAATGAGGTGGCTCTTGGATAGAGCTCAGGAGAGCGTGTGTGTGTGTTGTGGTGGATGAAATTGACCACATGCCATGTGAGTACAAGTTTAGAGGTATTTATATGCCAAATATGTGTAAGAAAAATAAATTGTTTTGTGGACAGTGGTCCAGAGATTTGCGTATGGTGAGGTGAATGGAAAAGACAACTATGTGTTAAAAATGCAAAATAAAAGATAAAATTACAGTCCTTAATGGGCAGTGGCCCGAGGACTCGCATGAGTTGCGATCGGGAAGTGTGATGCAAGTACTGGTCCGTAGACACTCGCATCATCATGTCATGGCTCATAAATCGAGGTGACTTATGGGAAATGGTCCCAAAATTGATTAATTAAACATGAGATGGTGGTCTCATAACTAGATAGAGGGAAAAAATTTGAAACCAGTGGCATGAACGACGTCTCAAACGNACGACGTCTCAAACGGAGTCTGTATGGTGCTGTTATGTCGATTGGAAGAAATTAGGTCAACTGGGGCCTATAAAAAGGGGGGGGGGTCCACTTGGTGAAGTGTCATTGTCACTGTTCATTGTGGAGTTGGAGAGGTGGGCTGTTGGATGCTATGGGCAGACCCGGGTTTACTATCATCAACCAACAACACCCCTAGATCACTGGCCCTTTTGGCGACAGACCGTAAAGTGGCCTGAAGTCTCACCCGAAGTGACTCTAATGGGTTGGCCAAGGACTCAAGTGTCTTGGACCGGGTTCTGTGGAAATCCCACTGGTGGCTCGCAGGTCTCCTAGCTACGAGGTCTCTCCTCTATGCGTCGCGTGATCTCCTACTCGCGTCGTGTGATTTCCTCGCCTCGTAGCTCTCCTAGCCGCAGGATATTCCTCTATACCGCCGCGCGATCCTTTTCTGCGATGCGCACTTTCCCCGACTTGCGATATCTCCAACCTTATCACATTGCCGTGCACCGTACAACACATAACTTCCTACTCGCGCTAAGCCCTTAACCTACGGTATCGCGCACCGCAGCTCCTCTGCCGATGTGATATCACCTCTCTGTGATATCCTACCTCCGCGGTTCAGTGCACTTAGCAAGGCTCGTGTCGACGTGCGAGACTTAACATACAAGGCTATTCAATACTACAATAGAGACTGTCTTGCACAAAGCATAAACAAAGTGTATACAGCATGCCAAAGACTTTAACTTATGTTTATCCTTCTATATTTACTATGAACTGATTAACACATTCATTCATCAACTGTAAACCACAATCTTGTGCAAAATAATACATAACAGTAAGAAAATACAATCACATGCATTCAACACAAAACACGCAGGTTTTACGTGGTTCACCCCCAGGATGGGAGTTACGTCCACAGAACTGTGTTTCTCTATTATAGCTCAGGGGAAGGTAAAACACAGTTCTGCTGCACCGCATATGCAACTTAAGATCTTCTCTCTTAGATCTCTTTTCTCTTCTATATTACTCTTGTACAGTATACCCTTCCACCCTGTCGATCCCTGTGGATCTTTACATACATATTTTATAAGCCAGCTACTGGTTACCATAAGATTGCTACCGCTAGTAACAGAACCAGAGCTAGGCTTTTACAATAGTCTAATAGTCTACAAATTAATATTAACAACTGAATGACCCAACTAACCAACTGACCAACCAACTAACCCTTTTACAATACAAAATGCATTCTTATATAGGCAGCCCGAAGGTCTTGCCATTACAACACTGTGGGCCTGTCCCAACAGTAACCCAAAACCTAACTAGTGATAGTCATCCATATTTTTACTTGAGGTAGATACTTTCCGTCACACCACAGCTCTCTACAGTCTTCCATGCTTCCCCGCACTGATCATGGGTACTATGCACCACTTCACTTTTCTATCCTTCTCCTTCAATGCTTCAGCCTTGGTCCTCCTTCTCCTTTATGAGGGTCGCTGAGCCCTCCTGTCTTCCGCTGCTGCCTTCAATGCAGTGGTTGAGCTCTCTCTTCTCGGCCGTGTAGGTACCATTTCCTTCTTGACTTTTCTATCTTAAAAGTCATGGTTTCTGGCTCTGCTCTCCAGCTGGAAACGTGCTACGGTGTTGTAGCTCTGTCTTAAATTCTTTCCGCCAAAACCTATCTTTCCACCAAAAATAGCAGCTTCTTCTGTAGCTGCGGGACCCTACTCCAATAGTCCCCTAACACTTACTTGTGGCTCATCCTCGAGCCACCTGCAGCGGGATTCTCCTGCTGTAGCTTTTCCTTGGCTTCCTCCGAAGCCCTCTATAACCTGTCATGAAGTCCTTCAACTTCCTTCTTCATCACCTCGAAACTCTCTTTATAGTTTATGTAACTTGGTTCGCTGGGCTCTCTTATTCTTCCTTCCCAATTTCATGGTTTCGCTCTCTTCGATCCTGAAACCTTTTAAGAGCCTTCTAGTGTTTGAGAGGTTTTCTACAGATATCCTTTCCTCTTTATCTAGGTTAGATCTTTTATCACAAGGAAAGTCTGTATCTTCCATCCTTCTCAAACATTTCATTCAGTCTGGAGCCTTGTGTATGAAGGAGGGGAAACCCATGAATTCCGTTCCGAGAACAAGCCTTTGTCTGTGTTCTGGAACTCTACCGTCCGCTGGGTTTGCCGTCTTCTTCCACTTCTCTTCTCTTTGAAGTGCTCCAGGTACACATGCTGCCTCTGATCGTCCTATTTTTGTTGCGCTGCCTCCGCAATCTTTGGTGATTTTCTTAGCTAATTAGATAGGTCGGTGACATTCTCCCGTTGATTTATTTTTCTCATCGTCTTTCGACCTGCTGCCTCTGATCATCTTTCCACCTAGCGGGATATTTCTTCTCATCATTCTTGTGCTCTGCTTTCTTATCTTCAGTGATCGGCTCGGCGTTCTTCTTCTCCTTAGCAGAGACTTTGGTGACAACTTCTACTTTTGGTACTTAACTCTTCATCCTTATCGGCTGTCTGACTTGTACTGTACTTAATTTCACAACCCTGGGCGACGTCGTCATGGCGGACCTACGGACACCAGGGTTGAACTGTCTCAACATGCCTTCTAGAGGTTCGTCCTCGAACAGAACCATCTTCGTACAAAATGGTGGACGTGCAATGGCTGCAACTTCTGAAAATCACAGCACTCTGTAACCACTTAGCTCTGGACACAGAACTCTTAACGACTTAACTCTATGGCTCTTGGATTTTCTGAAAATGTAATCGTCCCACTTGAATACTTGCTGCTTTTATGCCTAATACGATAATCCTAGACGCAACGGTCATCTAGACTGGACCCGTCGGTCGTCATTAATGCCTGGACAAGACCACACCCGTCATTCGATCCCTAATAAATGTAGAAATCCGATTGAATTTCCTTCGAAACGTGTGTGCACAGGCGTCGGTCTCGTCGGAGATTTGCCAAATATGGAAACATTAATTATACTGCTACCAAATCTACGGTAAGATATATGGATCATTACCTCATTAACTACCTGTCAGCTGCTGACTTGACTGGCCTTTGTCGGTTGCAAAACTGAGTACGTGGCACGGGGAAACATCGCACTGCTGCGATGCGACTCCGCATCACCTTATACTAGAATGAGCCCCATTCTGTTGCAAAGGTGGTTTTGGACCGATCTTATGGATGTATTCTGATCTGATGGTAGCCTGAAAATCCGTCAGTGAAGGAGTAGACCTCCTGTCCTCCCACGTTGTCTAATACCTCATCAGTGAACGGTGTCGGAAATGGATCGTGAAGCGATGCATCATTGAGCTTGCGCAGATCGACACAGATCCTGATGTCTCCTTTTGTTTTCTTTTCTTGGACGACCATGGGGCTAACCCATTCACTTTCTTCTACCAGCTCAATGATGCCTGCTGCTAGAATCTTATCGATTTCGTCCTTTACTTTTTCTTTGTAGCGTGGGTTCAATCTATATGGGCACTGCTTAACTGGTCTAGCATCCTCCTTCAATGGTATCCTCATAACTCCCAGGTCTCCAACTATTCCCTTCATCTCTGTGAACTTGGTGGGAAATAGGTCCTGATAGTCATGTAACAAGTCGGCAATCTGTCCAACTGTTTTATCATTCCAATAGTCTCCAATAGAGGCAAACTTAGGTTCTGCATCTGTGCCAATATTGATCTTTTTAATCTTGATAGGTTCGGTGATTGCTGGAATCTCTAACTGTGGTCCCCCAACATCACGAGTCCCTTCTGACTTCGGAATGTTGGTGTTGTGAGGATCCTCATCCTCATCCTTATCTTCATTGTCTGGCTTTGCTGCGAAGTTATAGCACTCAAGCGCGTATTGCAACTGAATGATCCACTCAGGTTGAGCCTGCACTGAGATGGTATAGTCCTCGAATATCTTGATCTTGATTATGTCTGGGGCCTGAGAAACACTTGGATGTTCTGATTCAAACATGAAGGTCAGTAGGAAACTGTCTGTCATAAGTGACCATGTGGTCGTCCCCTTGCGCAACTCGGTCTCTGTGTACCAGTTCCTTGGAAATGTGTCCAATGTGTGAATGAATCTGTGAACCCATTCATCCTCTGGAATGTCCGACTAGTTCTGTTCACATGTCTGAATGTGTGCTCTAGGATCAGTTTCTCCAGTGTACTTCTGCGGGACATACTCTTTGTCGACCGAAAATTTGATGGCCATCAATCTTTTAATATCATCCCATGATACGATATTTTCTTTATGCGCATACCACCATGTTGTAGGTGTGGCTCGTACTGCAAGGTCCATAGCTGCGATCCTCTGCTCGTAAGGCATCTGTTGCTCAAACTGCTCAAGGAATTCCTGAATATCTGTTAGACCATGATACGATGGAATCTCAGTGGTCTCTGCGCCAATCCATCGCAGTGATTTACTCATAAACACACATCTACGCGCTGAGACTTCGTAAAGTCTGTTCTGCCAGTTCTCTAGACCAATATCAGAATCTGATGTGCATGAGCTGTCGCATCGCCAACTAATGTTCCCTTCTATGGTTGGATTGATGTAGTCGCTCTGGTTCACAGTCATCTGGTAGAGACTATCCATGTTATGTGCCTCCTCCTCGGCTCAAATAGGTTCGATATATCTAGGACCTTGGTAAGGATCCAGTGGGGCGATGACCCGGATCTGTGCATCCTCAAAGGTCATTTGTCTTCTCTTTAGGTCGATGACAGCCTTGCTACCAATCGCCCAATCAATACTTAATAGTGCTGGATATGGTCAACTGTCACCAATGATTTCTATAACCTAGAAGTCTGCAAAAGTATGAACTCCGTCAATGTCAACTGGCACCTGCGGCAGTCGACCCAATGGTGATACTCGTTGCTGATTAGCTAGTCTCAGGTGGATAGGTGATATGGCTAACTGAGGGCTACCCATCTGTTTCGATGTCTACTTAGTTAGAACATTCACCTCTGATCCCAGATCTAAGACGACTTCGTCCATTTCGAACTCTCCAATCTATGCTGTGAGTTTTATCTCCCTTCCGGTCCTTGTATGTCCTGTAATATTATGAACAGCGCGGTGTGCACTATCCGATAGAGAAGGTTGCTGACACTGATCTATGATGCGCTGTAGCTCGTCGATAGCTTTTTCATTTCTCAAGAGCTTCAAACAACTGCGCAGGAAGGATTGTACATTTCCTATCAATTCATCCTTGTCGCATCTTCCCGATGTGGTAGCCTGTGGTATCTGTTCTGGGTTATCGACACAAGGTACTTGCTGCGGTATGCCCCTAGACAGCGGTACCTGCGATCCTGATTGTGTAGGTTCCTCGAAGGAAGCCTTAGCTTCATGAAATGTCTCTTTATTCTTCTGTAGGTTGAGTGCTGTTGCTTTACTAGGAGCTCTGCGCACCCACTCCTGACTTGTATTCTTTCCTGTCTCCTGCGATGTCCCACTGGTGGAAGCACCGCTACGAGTCACAATATTGACTTTTGGTTCTGGCTCTTCCTGCTCAGCAACAATAAGCTAGACGTTCTGGTGTACCGCTGGCTTAGCATCTTTGATCTTAGCTATCAAGGTAGGGCACTCCTCTATGGTATGATCATAAGATTTGCAGTAATTACAAGTAGTAGTGGGGCTCTGACAGTCCCTAGCATAGTGTCCTACAACTCCATATTTATAACAAGTGATTGGTCCACAACCACGGCCAAAACCTTCTCCTCTTGCAAAGCCTCCTCCACAGCCTCGTCCTCTGAATCCTCCTCCATGGCCACCATACGTCGGATCAGGTTGTGGTCCTGCTGCTGGACCCTGTGTTTCTGACTGGACTCTGTATACGTCATGTTTTCTATCTAACATGAGATCATAAGCTCGGCAATTCTGTTCATCATGTCCGACAGAACTGCAGAAGACACAGTATAGGTTCTTAGGTGTTTGTACATACTTCTGAAGCAAAGGGCATTGCTGAGGTGGGTGACCTTGTGTTTTGCATATTCCACACCATGGCCCTTGCATTCATGGTAAGGGGTTAGGAGCCCCTGACGCTAGATATTCTGCAAAGACTGGACAGTTATCTTTGGTATGACCCTATGCTCTACATCGTAACCACCATATGTCTTGCATAACCTCTTTTCCTTTCTTAAGTTCGTGTATCTGTAACGTGAGGTTGGCCAACTGGTTCTGTAGATTTGTCATGCCTGCATTGGTTTCAGCTAAGGGTGAAGCTTCTAGCTTCATCGCCATCTCCAACGTGTCATCCTGCATCTGGAGTTTCTGCTGTATTAATGGCACTCTGATGTGAGGGAGCAGCGCTGCGATAAACCATTCCTTATGCTGCTCCGGTGCAAAGTCAAAACTTACTTGGTCTATAAGGGCTTTGAATTTCTGGTCAAAGTCCCATACTGATTCTGATGGTAGCTGCTTAATATCCTTGAGCTCTGTTATGCACTGAGATTCAGACTTAGGTTTCTTGAACTCTTTAATCATGGCATTCTTGACTTGGGCAAGTGTCTTAGGTAGAGTGGTATAATTTATGTACCATGTTAAAGCTCGTTCTCTGAGTGTAGTGACCAACTGTACAAGTTTAAGGTTATCGTCATTGATTGTTTTAATGGTCCACATGGCTTCGCATAGGAACCAATGCTGTTCTGGGTCCTCTGCTCCTGTACCCTTAAAGGTAGGTAGCTTCATATCATCTCCCATTCTATTTCTCTGGGGTGGGTTCTGATTGACTGGATTACTACCACTCAGCGGTGTAGGTGAAGATGATGTAGCGGCAGTAGGTACTGTCTGTGAGCTACTGGATGGAGTACCTACGGGATTACTCTGAGTCCCGGTCTGTTTCTGTGGGGTGTAGGGCTGGTAAGGGATACCCCCCTCTGATTCTTTTGTGGTACTAGGACTCGGTTGCCTAATATTGTCTGAACTATCTCCAAATACAGGGGAGGCAAAAGTTACTTTATATTTCTTGCCACTACGTGTGCATCCAATGTCATCAAAATCACTTTCAAACTCTTGTGACATTACTATCTTTACTTATTCATCTAAAACCATGTCCATTAATCCTTTTTCATGTAGCAGCATCTTAATGGACAAGTTTAGAGACTTTAGGTACTTACCATGATATCCTTTGAAGAATTACCGCTCGGCCTCGCTGAAGCTTTTCCTCTGGTCAACTGCAAATTCTGTTACAAATCCTCCTAGCACGCTCGCAAGCCAGAAGTCCACTTCTCTCGTAATGGGATTGTTGAGGTTCTGCACGGTCTGAATCAGCTCCGGTGTCTAGACAATGTTTCTTTTCTTCTTGAATATGTTCCTATCTGTCAACTTGGATAACCAGTCGAAAAGCTCGTTTCCATAGGTCGCAAAGAATATAGCGTGTATATCCTAAGCGATATGCTTTTCTAACCAAGCCTCTGAGCTCAGTTTAGGGCTCCGATTTTCTTTCTGGGCAAACTCCCTTAGGTTTGAATCCAGCCACTGGTGAAACTCTTCTTTGGTGGGATGCCAACAGAACATTAGCGCTCAGTTGTTCAAAACCGGCAACGGAACCATTTGTTGGCTGCTTTGGGAAAACCCGGGTTTACTATCATCAACCAACAACACCCCTAGATCACTGGCCCTTTCGGTGACAGACCACAAAGCAACCTGAAGTCTCACCCGAAGTGACTCTAATGGTTTGGCCAAGGACTCAAGTGTCTTGGACCAGGTTCTGTGGCAATCCCACTGGTGGCTCGCAGCTCTCCTAGCTGCGAGGTCTCTCCTCTGCGTGTCGCGCGATCTCCTGCTCGCGTCGCACGATTTCCTCACCTCGCAGCTCTCCTAGCCACAGGATATTCCTCTATACCGCCGTGCGATCCTTTTCTGCGATGCGCACTTTCCTCGACTTGCGATATCTCCAACCTTATCGCATCGCCGCGCACCGTACGACACACAATTTCCTACTCGCGCTAAGCCCTTAACCTGTGGTATCGCGCACTGCAGCTCCTCTGCCGGTGTGATATCACCTCTCTGTGATATCCTACCTCCGTGGTTCAGTGCACTTAGTGAGGCTCGTGTCAACGTGTGAGACTTAACATACAAGGCTATTCAATACTGCAATAGAGAATGTCTTGCACAAAGCATAAACAAACCATATACAGCATGCCAAAGACTTTAACTTATGTTTATCCTTCTATATTTGCTGTGAACTGATTAACACATTCATTCATCAACTGTAAACCATAATCTTGTGCAAAATAATACATAACAGTAAGCAAATACAATCACATGCATTCAACACAAAACACGCAGGTTTTATGTGGTTCACCCCCAGGATGGGAGTTACGTCCACAGAACTGTGTTTCTCTATTATAGCTCAGGGGAAGGTAAAACATAGTTCTGCTGCACCGCATATGCAGCTTAAGATCTCCTCTCTTAGATCTCTTTTATCTTCTATATTACTCTTGTACAAAATACCCTTCCACCCTGTCGATCCCTGTGGATCTTTACATACATATTCTATAAGCCAGCTACTGGTTACCGTAAGATTGCTACCGCTAGTAACAGAACCAGAGCTAGACTTTTACAACAGTCTAATAGTCTACAAAATACTATTAACAACTGAATGACCCAACTAACCAACTGACCAACCAAATAACCCTTTTACAATACAAAATACATTCTTATATAGGAAGCCCGAAGGTCTTTCCATTACAACACTGTGGGCCTGTCCCAACAGTAACCCAAAACCTAACTAGTGATAGTCAGCCATATCTGTACTTGAGGTAGCCGCTTTCCGTCACACCACAGCTCTTTGCAGTCTTCCATGCTTCTCGGCACTGATCATGGGTACTATGCACCTCTTTGCTTTTTTGTCCTTCGCCTTCAATGCTTCAGCCTCGTTGCTCCTTCTCCTTTATGAGGGTCGCTGAGTCCTCCTGTCTTCCGCCGCTACCTTCAATGCAGTGGTTGAGCTCTCTCTTCTCAGCCGCTCAGGTACCGTTTCCTTCTTGACTTTTCTATCTTAAAAGTCATGGTTTCCGGCTCTGCTCTCCAGCTAGAAACGTCCTACGGCGTCATAGCTCTGTCTTAACTTCTTTCTGCCAAAACTAGCAGCTTCTTCTGTAGCTGTGGGACCCTACTCCAACATGGGCCCTAATTCTTCATTTACTGATTTATTTTGATCCGACTAATGGTCTCATGAGCCGTGACTTGCAGGTAAAAGCTCTCACTGAACCTCTTCATTTTGATGGTTTATTTACTGAATTTGGTCACCTGGAGACCCCCCATGAGAATTTTAGGGTTTCATGGGGACCAGGTCGCACATTTCAAGGGATAAGGTGCACCTATTGGGCAATTATGAGCTCCCTGGGTGCTCCTTTTTCCCAAATAGGTGCGCCCTAGCTTCTTTTGGGTGATTTTTTGATGGTGGAACTGGTTGACATTAGGGTTTTTTCTTATGCAAGATGGTGGAAATAAAATGAAGGGAGAGAGACTACAAGAGTGTCATAGATGCATCCTTGCATGACGAGAACATTAGAGATACACTAGCCCGCTGTGGGTTGCTAAAATTTATGAGGATACCGCTTATGCAAAGTTTGCATTTGCTAATGAAAACCCTCATAGGTTTCTGGGATGTTGTTGAGGAGGTCATCCTCTTCCAGGGCCAGTGCATTGAGATTATGCTGGAGGATGCATACTTCATCAATGGGCTCCCTATATTAGGAGTGGTTGGTGACTTAGTACCTATGTTATCTCAGGGGAAGACATTGGAGGATCTATGTGATCGACACTGTTACGCTACGATGTATGTGCATGACTCTTACATCCTGATGTGTGACATCAAGAGAGTTGTCCAGCTAGGCGGTGGGGACTCTACTGCAGTGTATCTTGGGTTCTATGGGAGCCACAAAATTTCTAGTGGTTAGCTACAGTTAGTAGAGTGTTCCATAGGTGGCACATATTATGCATGGGACCAGATGTATCTACAGGCTGTTCGGCATCAGCTAAACAAGTCGAAGACTACTGGTGTTGGTTTTTGCTTTGGCTCCTTCCTGTGTGCTTTCTTCTTTGAGAAAATACCTACACTTCGTCCTCATCAGGCTGTGTAGGACACTGGTCCGTGGGAGCTGAGGATGTATAGGTGGTGCCAGATGATGATTCGTGAGGGCGGTGGCAGAGCAGGCCTCTTTCAATACAGAGGATTTGTTGGAGCAGTGGCTCTAGCTTCCTATGGTGATCGAGGAGTACCCATATGTAGGTATGGATTTCTAGGGAGACCCTGAGATTCCCCGACCTCCTGGTCAGGCGTGGGGACCAGCTGGTATGTATGCTTGATGTTTTTATGTTCATCTTTATGCATAGTTGTTAACACCCAAAAATGGTTAACTACCTCATCTACCCCATTACATGGCTCATTTGTCCACTTTCCTACCATATCTCCATCAAAAACCCATAAAACCATCTAAAAGGTCACCAAAAAGCTTAAAATGCCTCCAAAAGGCTATAAAATCCTTTTTTCCTCCAAAAATATCCAAAAAAGAATAAAAAATATAAAATAATGAGGAAAATGAAAAGAGGAAACCCTAAACAGCTAAAACCCTAAAAAGCTGACCTAAACCACATGGTTTTATAAATAAGTGATGGAGATCCATTATTCCATATCCATTATCATAAGCATCCTCCCTCTGCCGAAATTATCCTCAAAACCCTAGCTTACCATTAAGCTACTTTCACCATTGAGAACTCTTTTTGGCCCATTTTTCCACCATCGGAGAAGGAGAAGAAGCAGCTTGGAGCTCGAAGCCACCGACATCGGACCAGCGCAAAGGACTCCATCAACCTCCTCATTGGAGGTAACATCAATCAAAATTGTTATTTACTTTTTACCGTATTGCTTCATGAATGTCTAGATTAGCTTTTATTTCCGTTTAAACATTATTTAATTCATGTATCATTGAACTGCTACCAAGGAATCCATATTCCTTAGTAGGTGCTCATTCGCACAAGCTAGGGTGAAAACCCTAGCTACAGTTTTGGCGACTCCGCTGTCTTTTTTTAATTTAATTTTTCCGTACTGTACTTTCGGCTGTCGTTTTCGGCCGCCGGAAACCGCACTTTTTTCTTCCGCAGTCGCGGCCCGACCGCGCATTTTCGGCCCTAACCCGCGACGAGCCCGCCGCTGTCGGCTTTTTTCCTGCGTCCTGGACACGTCTTTGATGTTTCACAGTCCCAGCCCGACCGTGCATTTCCGGCCCTAACCCGCGACCAGCCCACCGCTGTCGGCTTTTTTCCTGCGTCCTGGACGCGTCTTTGATATTTCCCAGTTGCGCCCCGACCGCGTTTTTTCAGCCCACAGCCGCGATCCGACCGCATCTGTCAGCCAGAAACCCGCGACCTAGACCGTGCCTATTCACTCCAAACCCGCGGTCCGACCGCCACTGTAGCAAAAAAACCCGTGACCTAGACCGCGACTGTTGCCTTCAAACCTGCGGTCCGACCGCGCGAGTCCGCTCCATACCCGCGGTCCGCGAACTGTTTTTTGCCCTTGTTTCCGCGCCGAAACCCAGCCACTTTGCCTCCATTTTTCCTGCACTTGCAAAGCCACCTGTTCCACTTGCATCCCTACAGCCATTTCTGTCCCTTGTTTACAGAATTGTTTAAAAAAAAAATTTAGCATTATTTATTTCAAAAAAAAAAAAATCGCATGGTAAAATTTTTTAAAGTTTTTCCTACATTATTGTTGTTATTGAGTAACTATTTTGGATTCATAACCTCACACGCACACAATCTGTCCCCTAATTCAATTGAGACCTAAAATCTACTTAACTCAACCAACACTATAACCTCATTTGAGGAACACAAAAGAATTTTGTAGTTAGGTAGAATCGGGGGGATAGGCTTCCAATAACACCCCTCGGTTATTTACAAGTGAGACATAGTTGTTTTCCATTAGGGAACCAAAATCCCTTAGTATTTTTTGACACGGTCACAACCAGATTATCAGAAGGCCTCTCCCTTAGGAGGGTTGAAGTTGTGAGATTGGTTTCGG
>LPNX011066623.1:0-28856 GCA_001517045.1 Pseudotsuga menziesii | reverse complement strand
GGCTCGTAAAATCCACATGACAGTACCATTCCATCATTTCAGAGTCTTCTTATTTGCTTTCAGACTCCTTAAAATTGAAAGCAATCATGAGCATGTACTGTCATGGGCTCGTAAAATCCACATGACAGTACCATTCCATCATTTTAGAGTCTTCTTATTTTGCTTTCAGACTCCTTAAAATTGAAAGCAACCACGAGCATGAACTGTCATGGGCTCGTAAAATCCACATGACAGTACCACTTTATATCCGCACTTCTTCTAGTTCACTAACCCATGAAGAAGTCCCCCCGCGCCTCTTGGCGCTATGATCAATCCTCTCGGCAGCACCTCCAATCAGGTCGCCTTTGTTCAGAGTATTCTGCAGTCTCCTACCATGTTACCACAGCTTGAGTCTCCCTCAGCCCAGTGAACTTCCCAGATCACATACAGCTATGATCCCTTCCCCACCAATCAGTTTCATGTGCTTCCCGATCATCCCCGCCATCATACTCTGAACAAAGGAAGTTTGAGTCCACCCACTCTACTTGCCCAGTTATTTACCCCAGTTTACCAACCTTGCCATCAGTACTACCACATTTTCAGTTTTGCACCTCGTGCTCCTGTCAAGGAAACATCATTGCCTTGATAGTTGCAGGTCTCCCTCTGTCGATGACAACTCCTCTATTCCAGAGGATAGACCTAGAGGCCCCTGTGCCTTGGACCCATCACCATCTGTGGTGAGTGCCTATGGACCATTTTGAGAGGAGTCATCATTGCCTCTCCGAATAGTTGTTTCTCGCATGCTCGACTTCAGCACCTTAATCGCATCGTTGAGAATCGCGTAGGATTTATATCCATTCCATTATTTGTCGAAGACCCCGGATTTCCCCCGACTCTAGCACATTGGTGAGTCACTTTGGAACGACCAGTTATATGTTCCCGTGGATGTCCGGGCTGCGTTGGCGATTGTATTCAGAAGACATTCAGTTCTATGCTTCATTGAGTACCCAGTTCAGTTCCAGATCAGTGTACCATTACGAGTGTGACCCTTGTCACTCTGATCCAGCAGCGCATCAGTTCCTTCAAGAACCACATTCAGTAGCATTGACCTCATTTCAGTGCATCAGTTGTTCAGCTCAGACATGGTCAGCCCAGTAGTATGTTCTAGATTGATGTCCCCTCTGGACTCTCATGATATACACAGTTATTTTTATATATCTTGATACAAGCATGGGAATGCCCGCCTCGTCCGTATATTGAGATTTTTCCTCATTCAGTATTTGAGGACCATTTATATTGATATGTTATATTCTGATACGAGCATGGGAATGCCCACCTCGTCCATATTATCAGATGATCCCTCATCCATTATTGAGGTTATGTACTTTTCAGTCCTTGCAGGTGGTTCGAGATCGGTGTCCCGGACTTCAGTTGCTTCCTTCTCTTCTCCATACCCCAAGAAAAACCAAATATGACTCATGATGTCCATCGGCCATACGATGAGCTCCTGCCCTCGCAAATCAGGGGGCAATCTGTTAACACCCAAAAATGGTTAACTACCTCATCTACCCCATTACATGGCTCATTTGTCCACTTTCCTACCATATCTCCATCAAAAACCCATAAAACCATCTAAAAGGTCACCAAAAAGCTTAAAATGCCTCCAAAAGGCTATAAAATCCTTTTTTCCTCCAAAAATATCCAAAAAAGAATAAAAAATATAAAATAATGAGGAAAAAGAAGAAACCCTAAACAGCTAAAACCCTAAAAAGCTGACCTAAACCACATGGTTTTATAAATAAGTGATGGAGATCCATTATTCCATATCCATTATCATAAGCATCCTCCCTCTGCCGAAATTATCCTCGAAACCCTAGCTTACCATTAAGCTACTTTCACCATTGAGAACTCTTTTTGGCCCATTTTTCCACCATCGAAGAAGGAGAAGAAGCAGCTTGGAGCTCGAAGCCACCGACATCGGACCAGGGCAAAGGACTCCATCAACCTCCTCATTGGAAGTAACATCAATCAAAATTGTTATTTACTTTTTACCGTATTGCTTCATGAATGTCTAGATTAGCTTTTATTTCCATTTAAACATTATTTAATTCATGTATCATTGAACTGCTACCAAGGAATCCATATTCCTTAGTAGGTGCTCATTCGCACAAGCTAGGGTGAAAACCCTAGCTACAATAGTATATTTGAGTTGGTTTTCATATTGATATATGTGGACTGATGTTGTCCTTGTTTATATGTGTAGATGTTGGCCCTCGCCCGTCGCCTGGGCATCGGAGGTGGGTTGTCACCGCACCTCCTGCAACGGTTTCTACCAGGAGATCTCGCAGAGGGAAGTGGGATATGGATGGACTGGTGCCGTATATGGAGGAGATTGCTACTGGTGTGTCAAATGTTGGATGGCAGCACCTGAGTACTAACTTTATTGTTTCTATTCATAATCTTCCTCCCGAGCTGATGGGTGTGATGAGGAAGATGGCTTATGGCTTGCGAGCACTTTCGCCGGACAGCGAGATGTGGTCTTCTTGTAGAGGATGTGTCCTCTTTGGAAGATGATGATGCCGAGTCAGATGATGGCTCTGAGTTGGCTTAGTAGCCTAGTGGGGATGTCCCTAGTGCATTGGTGCCCTTAGGGGTTTTTGTGTCGCTTATGTGTATCCTATTGAGAAAGCATATGTGGCTTCTCATTTTTGTATTGGACATGTTTTGGACATGTGACTAATCGGTTTATATTTATATATATTTTTGACACACGTGGATGCACTTTTATGGTTTTATTATGTAAGTCTTTTTATTATGTTGTGGAATGCAAATGCCTATGTGATGTATTACTACACTATGTGTATTTTTAGACATGATTGTGCATTGTGTTATGGTTGTATGTTTCCTATATGCTGTTGTGTATATGCCAATTTAGAATATTGTTATCCATTTGATCTATGACAATATTGAGGTTCCTTGAAACATGTGTGAATGTGATGGATTCAAATGTTATAATCATCTGTTCAGTGCACAGGTACTTTCTAAAGAGGCAGGGATCACAAACTCGGTAGTGGTTGTTCAACTGAGAGACAAGCAGCTGGGAGTCTAAGAAGACATTGAGATGGTGAATTCCTAACTGAAGAGTGGTGGCCAAGAGGCCATTGACACCATCATACTCCACCTGGTTGTGGGTTGTGGTGCCCACGCATATTCCGTCGATGTGGATCAGCTCGTGCGATGGGGAGCATATTACCCATGCAGCCGAGGCGAGGTTCAGAGTCCATATGCTTGCTCCATCTATGAATCTCATATACCGATATGAGGTGTGATCCATCTGAAGAAATGAGAGGAAATGATACATAAGGCTCAATTTTGAAAAACAAAAATGGGGAAGACTATAATACAAGTTGGAACGTTGTCAATCATAGGGGTGACGTTAGGGGGAAAGTCATTTGGACTTTCTCAGGATCAGCGGTCATTCCTTTGTGTGACACGATGAATCCTTGGAGACAGCCCATGGGGGCGCAGAAAACAAACTTGGATGGGTTCAAGCGAATTTTGCACTGGTGACATCGCATGAGGACTTGTCACAAGTCATCTATGTGTTGTGTGTGGTTTTGCGACCGTGCGATGAGGTTGTCGAAACAAACCAACATGATGTAAATGAGATCACAAAAGCAGTGTGTCATGGCATGCTGGAAGGTGGCTCCAGCATTTTTTAGGCCAAAGGGCATGACTTGGTACGCAAATGTGCCCCATGGGGTTGTGAATTTTGTTTTGTAACAGTCTTCTTTTTGGATTTGTATTTGGTTATACCCGGAAAAACCGTCCATGAAGGAAAAGGCTTCATGTCCAGCGCACGCATTGATGATCTAGTCGATGAAGGGTGTGGGGAATTTGTCTTTGGGACACGTCCCATTGAGGTCATGGAAGTCTGTACAAATGCAAATGGTACCCTATTTTTTATTCATGGGAACACGATTAGAAACCCAAGTGGTGTATGCAATGGGATAAATGAAGTCAGCTGTGCGTAGCTTCTCTATCTCAAATTTCACTGCAACCACTTTGGATGGATGGATGGGCTATTGCTTTTGGTGTACGGGAGCCATATCAGGCCATGTGTCAATGTGGTACTCCACGATGGATGGATATAAGTGGGGAATTTCAATGTATGACCAAGCAAAGATGTCACAGAATTATTGGAAGAGAGATGTGTAAGAATCAATCTCTTCCAGGGAGAATGATGCCCCCAGTATGACTTCTTCAACAATATCAAAATTGGTTGAGATTTTGATTTTAATGGTTGGCGAAATGTTCACCATGTTCCCTTCTTTGAAGGAATCAGGTGCTACGATTGGGTTCTTCAACCAGTCAACCTTCCCATGGATGAAATATTTGGTCTCCACGAAAAATTGGTCCGACTGCGACACAAGTTCTTCCAAGAGTAAGAACAAGCGATGGTGCATGTCATCCCATGGGTATTCTGGGGCAGTCAAAGCTTCAAGTATCTCCTCATCGTTGCTGAAGCAACTAAGAGATAGGTCCAATGGACCATCGGTGGAGGAGGAGATGAGTGGGTCAGTGGAACTGGACATCATGTAAATGGACATGGTGTCTAAAGAAGTCAATGGGGGGTGAACTTCTTCGATCAAGGTGATCTCAGACTCAAGGGAATGGTGACAGAGGTCAGTGAGAGCCATTCAAAATTCAAGCAGGTCTTAGCAATGGTGGGAGTAATTTCCATACAAGTCGCAAAGGGTGCAAGCATGGTTTGTCCTTAATGCCTTGTTCCTGACTACTGGTGCGGTTGGGAGTTCAACCACGGGGATGTTTTCAATCGTATCCATGGCATTCAGATGCGCATGTATCACTGGGATTTCAAGTAAATTCTGAGTTGGATGGCCCTGTTGTTCACAGATGGCACAAGGTGGGACTTGTCGTGGTTCTGCAGTGGCTTTGGTGTTCTTTCCCCTGGCTCTTTTGGGTTGGGGTTGTGCTAGTGCAGGTGCAGTGGTTGGCTTGTACAGACTGGGTGGAGGGTGAGACTCAACCGTGATAGGTTGCACCGAGGTTAAAAAAACCTGGGGCATTGTTGGTTGAGATGGTGGGTCAAGATACCACATCAGGATCCCCAACGTAAAGTTGGGTAGGCTTAAGGTGGCCATGACTGGCTTGCTCATGACACCAGGTGGGGGAAAGAGGAAGGGAATTAAATGGACTAGATATGAGCCCAGGTAACTCCCTGCTGGTTTCATGCGGGGGTGAGGTTATGGTTGTGGTTGTGCATAATGCTACTGCTGTAGGTGACATTGCAGCCGTTGTTGGTGTTGCGGCTGTGGATGATGTTGTGGTTGTGGTTGGGGCTATGGCTGCGGTTTTTGTTTGGGTGCAACGGTTGTAGATGAGACCATGCACAAGTTTGTAGTTTGATTTTGTGTCAATGTTGGTGACACTAATGGGAAAGGAGATGTCATGGTGGGATCGGTAAACAACCCAAGGCCCACATTCAACGGTGGGGAGGCTAGTGTGTTTTCAGCCACATTGTTGGTTGCAGGGATGATGTTAGCATGTGTGGTCGCCACTTGTGGCTCAATGGTAGTGATGGTAGGGATAATGTTGGCAGGCGTTTTTAACCCTTATGGATCATGATAGGTGAGCTTGTCAACCGTCACAATCTTCCCTTCATGGGGGGACATCATGAGACAGAAGGCAGTTGACACACTGGCTCGCATGGCATACATGTAACTCCTCCTGAGGAGGAGGTTGTAGTCCAATTAAGCGTTGATGACTTCGATGTCAATCAAGACTGTCTTTTCGACTAACATGATGGGGACATGAGGGAGGATTCCTTGGGATTTAGTGGGATGTCCATCATAAGCCTGCAGAGTCATGGAGGATGGTTGCAGAATTGGTGATCGAAGCTTCTACCAAAACAAGGTAGACATGATGCACTTGGATGCCCCCTCATCCACTATGCATCGGTGCACAACCAAGTTCCATATGGACACCGAGATTTGGAAGTCGATAGTGGAGGGCATGCGCGGCTCTCCATTCTCTATGCCAAACATGATTAACTTGGATTCGGAGGGGTCTACTTCCCCTAGAGTGGCTAGTAAGGCTTTATGCTACGTTGGGCATGTTTTAAGTACCTCAAGAGTGGACATGGCGGTTGGCGTTTGGGCCAAATCATCCACAATGCTATAACTGACTGCAGCTCTAGCTGTGGCATTATTGGAAACTCTACGTATCGGGGGGCATGGGAATGGGGGTAACTGAAGAGGTAGGTTGACTATTTTGGGTGTTGATGTTGCTGATGTCAGCGGCTTCGGTGGTTGTACCGTACTGATTTTGTCTAGTTTATAAGTTGACCTCTTCAGTCGTCATGGCTAGCAGGTGGTGAACACATGTTTCGGCCATGGGTGGTGCCCCTAGAGTGTTGAGATTGGCCTAGGGAGGAGGCGCGGTTGCCACCAGTCCTTGGACTAGTAGTGGGTTTTGAAGCACCATGGGAGGAGGTCCTTGTGGTGCCGAGTTGGGTTGGGCTTGATTGGCGGCATTGGCAGCCTCTTGGGCCTTATTTTGAATGGGATTCCTAGCGTGAGCCATGAGGGGACACTCAAATGTGTAATGCCCATAGACATCATAGAGTGTACATGGTTGGTTTGAGTGCAACGGGGCATTGTGTCTTGGTGGATTTTGTCGTGGGGGGTTTTGGGCTAGCCAGTTTGCCGCAACATTGTTGGGAGGGTTCGGTTGTTGACCGCCTCTCTGTAGTTGGTTATTGCCTTGGTTGCAGGGCCGATTGTTTCTAGTTTTCCCTTGTTGATTGTTGGGGGCAGGCTAGTTGGGACGATTTTGTTGTGCAGACACTTGTCCCAACAAAGTAGGTGGAGTGGGGGCGGGGGCTTGCAAAGGTTGTACTGGAGGTGCATAGTATATTTGTGGGGGTGGTGGTGCCACAAATGTGGACATTTGCCCCACATACTACTGTGTTGGCCAAGCCATGGCTTGAGCCTGCTATGGTGGCGCAAGTTGTGCATAAGACGTTGTTGCTGCAGACTGGGACATCATTCTAGCATAGTCCAAAGCTTGGTTTTGGTAAGCAACATTAGCAGTGTTGCTTGGTTATGGTGTAATCACAGGTGGTGTCAGTCAAGGCTGTGGCTATTGGGAGACTGATCCTATGATGCCATCCACAGCATGGGATGCCCCCGGTGTCTCGCGATAGGAGGTACTTGGATGGGGAGTGTCTAGATTGACGATATACAAGTATCCATATTTGGCATAGATGAGGTCAAATTGTTGGGCGTTCTAATGCGATGTCCTTTGCGATGGGTGGGAGCAAAGTCTTAAGGAACCAATCCAAGAAGATCATGTCATCTAGTTGGATTTTGCATAGACTATGGCATCGCCACCACTCATGGATATGGTCAGTTATGTGAGTGGTGGTGCTTTGACAGCAGGATAGCAAGATATCCACCCCCTTGTCATATCTGATAGGGAGTTGGAAATACTGTAGGAACATGAAGGCTAAGGAGTTGAAGTCTGGGTGCTTGGATTGTGGAAACTCAATGTACCATTTAGTTGTGGCACCTATAATAGCCTCAGCTTGATGGATTCATCTACGATGCAATTGGATAAGCACCATAGATGGAATGTCATTATATGGTTTTGGGAACATTCCCCATCTTTTCCTTCAAACTTGGGGATGTCTAATGGCAGTTTAGTTTGCATAGGTGGCCAAAACGCTTGGTGGCGGATGGGGTCGTTTGTTAATATAGCCAAATCGGGAAAGTTTAGATGAGCCATGAAGGGCATATTTGACCCCAAGTTAATGTGGGATGGGGCTGCGATGGTGGTGGGGTTTGCAGGTGCATAATGCATCTACATGGCTAGGGGTTCTTGCGGTGGCATCATTGTAGATGGGTTGATGCCCCCAAGTGCTGTCTGGGGGGCGGTATGGGTGGTAGGAGAATTTTTCCCATGTATGATAGTAGGGGCAATGTAGGTGGACAATGCACTGCCCCCCTGTGGGGCAGGAGGGGCAGTGTGTGTGGAGGGGCCACTGCCCCCGTGTGTTACCACTAGGCCATCTTGGTTGGTCACTATGGGTGGTGGCAGCTAGCTAATGACAGTCTACATGACTGTGCTTTGGCCACTTGCCAAGTTGTGGGTGACAGGTTGTGATGTGGACATGGGTCCACTTTCTAAGGTTAGGCCAAAAAATGGATCCGAGTTTGCACTAGCCATGGGGCTTGATGGTGTGGTGTGGAGGTCTGGTTCAGACTGATATGGGTCTGAATCAGAATCAGAGGTTGTGTAGCCTTCTGATGGTGTGGGAGATCACTAAGAATGGCTTCAACGGTGCCGATCAAATGTTCCAAATGGTGGTGGTTCGCCTCTCAGGCGTGAGGAATAGCATGGAGGATCAATTGTGTTTGATTGTGTTTGTGAAACCGGTGGGTATGAGATTTAGACCCTGGTTTCAGTGGCTTCCTATTGGATGAAAGTGGTCTCTTGACCACCAAGACTACTAGAAGACACTGCTTGGCTTGTTCCTCATGGGTGCTTCTACTCAATCGGAAGGGATCGTTTCCCATTTTGCTTGGCAATTCCTCTCAACGACCAGCTACTTTGGGGTTCCTGTGGTACTCCTCACAATGAGTTTCTGGGTAAAGCCCAAGTACTTCCCACAGTTGAAGCAATCAGGGACTTATGTCCTCAAAGACTGCAGAGTTGTTTTGAATTAGTGTAAATTAGTAAATTTTAAGGCTTACTCAGTGTCATGAACTGAGTTGGGTTAATTATTTGGTATGGTGTAGTTGTTTGCTTGTTTTTCTGGTATTTAGTTACTGCAATATGGTTTATGAATTCATCATGGTAGAGTTCATATCATTGTGGTTGTGTATGCAAGCATAAACATAAATTGTAAACAAGTACAGTGATTAACCCTGAATGTTTGCTGGCCTAACTAGATGTCAGTGATATTCATCTTCAACCAAGAGAAGGTGTCGGGCTCTCAACACAATGGGGCTTTTGGGCTCTCAACACAATGGGACTAAGCCCATCCGTAGATCCTCAGGTCACCTCCCAAATGCTAGGTCGGTCAACAAAGAGGATACTTAGCGCTGTGAGAAGCCCTCCTTCTCTACCCCCTCTACCTTCCAAGTCACCCAGTTTTAGTGGTTTGGAACAATATCATGGAGTGCCTAGATCTATACGAGCTTGCCCTTCATCGTATCCCAGAATACCCTGGAGGGTGATGACTGGGTAGAGGAGGAAGGGGGAAGCAAGATGGTTACTTTTAAGTTGCTTTTAGTTAGACTAGGTTCATTTTATTAAGCCATAATGGTTTACTTAACATTTACACATTGTTCATGAAATAATTTACAGAAAATAAAAGAAAAAACTAAAATGACTTGCAATGGTGGATAGAGGCGGCTGGGCCGCACTAACAGTCCTATGAAACTAAAAATTATTGTCTATTAATCTTAAATTAAAGTTTTGTTTGATAGGCCGCACATTTATGACCAAATATAGCAACGGGGTCGCGAGATTTTTTCAGAAATGAGCAAGGGGGTCACATAGAATGCAGAAACAGCTGCAACCTGAGTTTATGGGCTGAAGTCACACTTATCAGGGGATTAAGTGTGCCCTGGGTGAACTTGTTTTCCCATTAAGTGCACCCCAGTCTCACCTTTTTCCCTGATATGAGCGCCCTGCTCCAGAATGGGGTTATTTGGTGAGACAAAGTCAGATCTAGCCAACAGTAACTGGTACTGGGGTCAATCTGACTCAGTTCTTCCTAACAGAGGCTTCAACAGTAACTAAAACAAGAAATAAATAGGATTTAAGACAGATTTAACAAGAA
This sequence comes from Pseudotsuga menziesii, assembly GCA_001517045.1. Taxonomy (NCBI): domain Eukaryota; kingdom Viridiplantae; phylum Streptophyta; class Pinopsida; order Pinales; family Pinaceae; genus Pseudotsuga; species Pseudotsuga menziesii. The sequence goes on along the minus strand of LPNX011066623.1, from coordinate 19,006 downwards.
ATTTTTGAAAACTAGGGTAAAATTGAAAAAACTTGAAAAATTAAAATTTTGGCCCAAGGATCCTGTGGGATCGACCCAGCGAAGTCGCCAGTTCTGTAGCAAGGATTTCTCCCTGCTACAGGGGCAGGAATGGATCCCTTATGCCTATAGGGCACAAGGGTAGGTTTCCTGCTAATGGTAAATGCAGAAAAATGAAATGGAAATAACAGAAGCAGAACAGTAAGCTAATCTAAGAACTTAGAACAGAAAACTAAAGCTAATCTAAACCATAAACTAGAATAGAAAGATGAAGTTGAATCATTGGTGAACCCCTCTACAGAAAATGGGTTAGGGTTCCGCCTCCTTAAAACCTGCAAATAAACCTAAGATACAATGGAGAAACCTACAAAACAATGTCAATAACAAAACCTGCAACTAGGAAACAAAGTTAGAAAGCAAATAACATTAAGCAACTAAGAAATAGAAATAAACCATTGGGTATACCTTCTCTTGGGTGGAAATGGGCCACCATGCCCTAGCTCATGGGAGCACCTCTCTTGGTTTGGGGAGAAATGGCTCATTGGGAATGTAGATGGAGGAGAGGGAGTGTGGGTGGTTTGAGAGGCAAAGGTCTCAAAACATCCACGGGCAGCATAACCATAGGAAATGGTAGAAGTGTTTTGAGAGTGACCCCCCACCCTCCTTTTATAGCTTTTCCAAGGGGTTTTAGGGTTTTAAGCCCTTGGTCAGGACTTTAGCCCCTTTTTTGGGATTTTAGCCCCTTCCACCCCAACTTTAGCCCCTTTTAGGGTTTTATCCCCTTTTTTAGGGATTTAGCTCCTAGGGGACTATTTTGGGCTCCATTTTGGGGTTTTTAGCCATTTTTCTTCATCCTTAGGCTATTTTGGACGTGTGGGGGTCTAATGGAAGGTCTAATGGAGTGATATGAGTGTTGTGAGATGGTGTCCTTGGGTGGTGTAGGCCATTGAGAGCTATGTGGGTGATTTTTGGTTTAACACCAGGGATTGACCCTTCCATTATGGTCCACAAGATTAAAACTTATCCCATGGCTAAAACTGTCAGGCCGAAACTTAGACAAGTCCATCCTCAAAATGCCACAACTATTAAAGCTGAGATTAAGAAACTTCTGAAAGCTGGTATTATTTATCATGTACCTCTGACAGAATGGGTATCGAACGTTGTCCCTGTCAATAAAAAGCAGGGCACCATTAAAGTCTGCATCGACTTTAGGGATTTAAATAAATCTTGTCCCAAGGACAAATTTCCTACCCCGCATATCGATCAGATTATCAACAACTATGCTGGAAGTGTCATTTTTTCATTCATGGATGGCTTCTCTGGCTATAATCAGATTGAGATATTTCCCTCCGATCAGCATAAAATGGAAATCATTTTCCCATGGGGAACCTTTGCATATAATAAGTTACCTTTCAGCTTCAAAAATGTTGGAGCCACATTCCAGCGTGCGATGTCCTATGCATTTCATGACGTTAAACATATTGTTGAACCGTACCTTGATGACCTCCCTGCTCATTCACAGCGATGGGAGGACCACCCTGGTCATCTTAGAGACATATTCTTGAGATGCTGTCATTATAATATACAGCTCAATTCGCATAAATGTGTTTTTTGTGTTGAGTCGGGATGTCTAGTTGGATTTGTGGTATCCAAATATGGCATCCAAATTGATCCTTTGAAGATTGCTGCTATCATTAATCTACCAGCCCCAACTAAACTCCTTAAACTCCAAAGTTTGTAGGGGAAGGAAAATTTTTTTCTTCATTTCGTATGCAATTTTGTAGAGAAAACACATGGTTATATGCATCTCCTTAAGAAGAACACTCCATTCTTCTGGGATGACTAGGCCCAACGCGCCTTTGATAATCTTAAGCATGCTTTGACTCATTCACCCATGATACAACCCCTGGATTATTCAAAGGACTTTCTCTTTTATATTGCTGCCTCCGTTACTACCATCGCCATGGTTTTAGTGCAGGACAATCTCCATGGTCAAGACCATGTGATTTATTACGCCAGTAAGAATCTTAAAAATTCCAAAACTCATTATTCACATGTGGAGAAGTTAGAATTGGCCACGGTCATTGTTATGAAAACTTTTTGACACTACATTCTACTCCGCACTACCACCGTATTGGCAGAACAAAACCCGATGTATTACATCCTGACTCGTGAGGTACTTGGGGGAAAGTACTCCTGTTGGATTGTTATCCTTCAGGATTTTGATCTGGAGTTTGCTAAAGCCACATCAAAGAAATCCTTGGTTTTTGCAGAGCTTATGTGTGATCTTCCCTGTGCTACAATGGAATATGAGCCCAGTGATTCATTTCCATATGAATTCCTGTTCCTAATTAGCAATACTGATCCTTGGTATAGAGATTTGTTAATTTATCTCCAGACCCATCATTTTTAGCCACATTTATATCACAATGATCGCTGCCATATCCGTCACCATGCGAAGTAATATCTCATCTTGAATGATACCTTGTATAGACGTGGGATTGACTCCATTCTCCGGTGATGCCTCACCCATGAGGAGTTTGAACACATGTTGAATGATTGACACTCTAGAGCATGTGGCGGTCATTTATCGAGGATGGCTACAGCATAGAAAATCCTTCGTGTTGGCTATTTCTAGCCTTCTATCTTCAAAGATTGTCATGAGGCTGTTAAGAAATTCCCACCTTTCCAACATTTTTATCCTAAAAGGCGTACCCATCTTGCTCTGCTTCACCCCATCATTACCATTGGCCCATTCGCCAAATGGGGGATTGACTTCATGCATTGTAAGCCTACCTCAACCGGGGGGCATAGTTACATCATCATAGCTGTGGATTATTTCACAAAATGGGCTGAGGCCATGCCTTCATATGCAGAAGATGGAAAGACTGCCGCTCTCTTCTTGTTCAATCATATCATAGCTAGATTTGGAGTTCTGCAGTCCATTGTCACTGATCACAAATCTCATTTCTGTAATCAAATGATGGAGGATCTGAGTGCCAAGCTAGGTTTTTGCCATGAAAACTCTATGATGTATTATTTGCAAGCTAATGATCAGGTAGAGGCCATTAACAAATTTTTGAAAACTATGCTTCGTCGGATGGTTGGAGATCATAAATCCAATTGGCACCTTGTTCTTTTTTCTACTCTTTAGGCTTATCAGACTTCTATGAAAAAAGCTACTGGTTTCACGCCATTCCATCTTGTCTATGGACTTGAAGCTGTCTTGTCGATCCAATGTTAGATTCCATCTTTACAACTTGTCATCGAACTTCTCCCGGACACTTCCGCAGAGGAAGAGAGATTTTTGTATTTGAATAAACTTGATGAGACTCGTAGAGATAATTCCTTGGCTAATGAGGCACATAAGAAATGTGTCAAGGTTCAGTACGATAAATCTGTCTAGCCTTGTGTCTTCAACAAGGGTGACCTATTATTGACTTATGATCAGAGATATGACAAACTAGGGAAGGGTAAGTTTGAGTCCATGTGGTATGCACCTTTCGTTATTTCTAAGGTGTTAGAGAAAGGAGCTTACGAGCTCATTGATTATGATGGAATCCCTTTGGGGAAACCTCGCAATGGGTTGTACCTGAAAAGGTACTATGCCTAGGTCTTCTTGGATAGTATCTTGTATATATGTATATTGATTGAATTTCTGTGTGCTTTTAGTATTTTCAAGATGGTTTTGAGTTTTAGTGTCCAAATCTATTTATACCATGTTTTGGTCATGCAGATGGCTTTCTATGGCTTCGCTGATGGTGCTTGTCGCCACACCTTGAATCTCACCTCGGCTTCTTGGGTTCTCTATTCCTCAATTGAATATTTTGTCATTTTAGGAGTGGTTTGCATAGGTCCCGCTACTAATAACATCACCGAGTATGAAGCAGTCATCGGTCTTCTGACTGAAGCTGCCTCCTAGGATGTCCGTGATCTAGTAGTCTTGATGGACTCATAGCTTGTGGTTTGTCATTTAAACCATGTCTACATGATTAGGAACCCAGTACTCCTCCACCTCTTCTAGAGGGTACATTTGTTAGAAAGATCATTTGGAACCATTACCTATAGGCATATCCCTAGGGAACATAATGTAGTTACTGACTCATTGGATAATTACATCCTAGATTGGCATATTTCCCATTCATGATGTCAAATCAAACATGGTACATTGTAAATAAACGTTTAAAGACACATAGAACTCGTAGAAAATGCATTTGTCCATTTGAAACGTATAAACACCATGTAAAATTCTGTATATATATATATATATATACAAAAAAGTTTTACAAAAAATAGGTCCCGAGACCTCATCTGAAGCACATAGGATTTCAGGCAAAATCATCATACAAAATCCTGAAGCTATCAGCTTTCAGTATACATGTCTCATACACTAATGGTGCTCATGATAGCACATCACTGCTTGAGCCACCCTACATAGCAACCTACTAAATCTTCCCGGTACTCCCACTATAGATCTTTGATATCTAGTCAGGAGATCATCTATGTCAGCGTCTGGGATGTCTAGCGTCAACCTCTCCAGGTTCTCCTCCAGCTCCTCGGTGATATCATCACCCTGTGGTATGAAGCACGCTCTAGCTTGCTTATCCAATGGAGATGCTCCTCCAGGCCTCGCTGCTCCAACATTTGCATGAGAACAAAACAGGTCTCGTCACTTATCATAAAAAATATAAAACTTTAAAAAACATAAAAACATTGTCCATTTTATGGTTTCTTGCTTCTTACCGATGTCACCCCACTGCCCTCTAGGTGGGAGTGGTAGGTTGAGATATCCTATAAAGTCCATGCATGCAAAGGCATAGTCCTTGACCATGAGCATCTGATCCCATAACCATATGAAGAATGGATCACCGAACTTCACTCTACCCCTACCCGCTCCTGTGCGAGCCATAACCTGGACCCACCTCAGCATATGGGGGTCCTGTGCTCTCAGACTCTGGAAAGTCACCTAGGGCCTCATCTATAGGACCCGCTCGAAGAATAAGCAGGCTAAGATGGAACCAAAGCTGAACTTCTTCAGCTCTCCCTGCTGACATTTAGTCAACTGATCCTTGAAGATTGGAAGCATTGCTTCTGCCCAATTGAACACCGTAGGTGCCATGGCCTCTATGGCATACAACATGTGTGCCCTAGAAGCCTGGTGCACACCCTGGCTCCCAACCACCCTCTGCATGGTGAACAGAACAATTCGTAGAGCCCTATTTGTCACTGCCTAGATGGGTATTTTCTTCCCCGATGTACTGGTACCTGGTGCACAGTGCTAATCTATAAGATCTCTGGTGGTAATGTCCCTGCCACGAGAACTTGTCAATGAGATGGGGGCACCCCATCTCGATAGACCAGTTAGGAAGTAAATATACTCTACCTCCACTGTAAGAATATGTGCCCCCACCTCAAAATACTATTGTACTGGATTCCATATCTGCAGTATGTGTTCCAGTAATCTCTTGTGGGACACCATGCTTGGGGGGCCGGAAGAAATTTAAGATTCCACAGTCCCGTAGTGTGGCAATGCAACCCACATTTCTTTCAGCAGCAGCATCCTCATCATCATGTGTTATTTCCTTCCATATCACCATGTTTTGAGTCACCTAGACCTGCCAAAAACAATAATGGCATGCATTGGAATCATCCTTGAATCATTGCAAATCAAAAGAATGAATATTTGTTGCCCATATCATTTGTTTAAGTTCTCCACGGTCGTCACCACCTGTGCCCCATTGGAGACAAGCAGTGGCACCACCTATCTGTTGTGTTCTTGGTGTGGTTCAAGGGTGGTACCGTGTATCCCATAAGGGGTAGCTGCGATGCCCGCATATTGAGTTTTAGGGCTTGCCAGATAGGCCCAAAAACCCCCCTACAAATCTCAAAATAGAAGCTATGAAATGAAAGATAAAGTTCTTATATGTTACCTACAACTGACGGTGCTGAAAACAGACGATAGAAAATCCTGGTATCAGCTGTGGAAGATCTGGCTATAAAAATGCTCCAAGTGCTCTTTGCTAGAGGTAAATAGAAAAATGTTTTGAATTTTTACTATTTACTTGACTTATATAGACATTTTTGGGTCCAACTTACTATATTTTTTATATAAAATCATATTTTAATCAAAGTTCATTTGTCGTAATCCCTTAATGTTGGTTTTGAATGCATTTAACACTTGTTTCTGAGTCATCTGCAAGATAAGAGAACTTTAGTAAGAAGCTTTGGAAAGTTTGTTTATGGATTTTTCGTACTTTCACAAAATGGAAAAGGTCGTCGAGTGTTTATTACGACAATTTGTCATGCTCGTTAAAATCTAGTATCAAATTTCTGAGTCCATTTTAAGTTTCTTTCCAGGCTCATAAAATACAGCATTGTGTAAAGAAGCATCATGGAGTCCTCTTTTCACCTATTTTTCAGGCTCCTTAAACATGAAAAGGTCGTCAAGTCTGTTTCCGATTCTTTCCAGGCTCGTAAAATATGACATTGTGTAAAGAAACCTCATGGAGTTCTCTTTAAAACTTTTTCAGGCTCCCTAAATATGAAAAGATCGTTGAGCAATATTGTCTTCTTCACGCTCGTTAAAGTATTTGAAGAGTCGTTCATCTGACGGTAGGTTATATCTTTTTCAGTTCAGATCGGAATATTTATGAAAAAGGACTACTCCAACCAATCATGACTGGAAGAGTTCTCTAAGGTATGATTTTACACTTTTTCAGGACTTAGAGACTAAATCATACGAAAAAGGAACCCCTTGGAGTCTTCTTCTGTATTCGTTTAGACTCTCTAAACATGAACGATACCAAGTTTTCTTTCAGTGGACTCGTTAAATTAAACATTAAGAGACCCATTTTGGGAACAAACCCCTCCTCTCTCAGGTTTGTAAAACATATGAGTCTGGACTTGTCTTCTGACAACCTATATCAAGTGTTTGTTACCCTCTTTGAACTTGTAAAACTGAAAAGAGGCACTCATCAATCATGATGGGGGAAATGGGAGGGAATCATTTTGTAAATAATGGCATTTGTTTGTCGTTACCTTTGAACATGGCACTTGTCTGCACAATCATGTTAGTCAATTAGGTATTCAGCTGATATCTGTGATGATCCACTTTCATGAGTCATGTCAATCCTTTGAGTCTTTCAAAAGAATGCATTGTCCACTGTCACATTGTGTATCTATCCTGTCTAGTCATGCTGCCAAGTCTTTTTGTCATGTCGCCTGATGTTCAAAGGAGATCTGAAGAAGTTTTACCTATGCAGTCTACATAGTATTTGCATCAGTATCTTTGAGTCAGTCATATGGTTACTACATGCACATCATTCCAGAACTATCTTTCAAGTTTTGTGTTGTCGATGTGGGACTCATCATGGCCCTCCTTCGACGAGACTTTTCTCATCGACATCATCTCATCATCCGGGAAATAGTCTTAGAAACAATATTTAGTACCTTGAGATCTGTATGCCTTAATGACAGTTTCTCTTGCTCTCGACATAGGTTCACATCATTGACCTTTGATCGATAGAATTGACTAGGTGTTCGACATCAAGACATCTATTCACACTCACTAGGTTGTACTAGGGTACCTTGGGAATCATTGACATCAATAGTGAGCTCCCTCGCACCTGTTAACTGTTCACATCATTGGCCGGTAATCAAGTGGTTTCTACCATGTTCGACTTTAGATCATTGTAATCACATGGATAGAATCGTACTTTGTGGAAGACGAGATGAAGACCATGGGTATTTGTTTAAAGCGCTCATTTATTTTTCCCCTGGATGCAATGGAGTTTTGTACATCTAGCATGGATCCACATTTGTATGGTCATGGCTATGCTCAAATATTTGTCAGTATGACATAGATCTACGTTGTATGTTTGGTAGCTATGTCCAAGTTTGATTCCTCTATCACATTGATCTACGCTATATTCTAGTAGCCATGCTTGTTTCTTCCTCTCATGGATCTGCCTTGTATTGATCTGCAGCCATGAGTTTGGTTACTTGTGCCTATGAGTCAACATACTTATGTACTACAGATGCCTACTTGACGAATTGCTTCAATTGAGCTGACATTTTCATCTTGTGGCGACGACTTGTTCTCAAAGCTCTCATTTATCATATCCCTCTAAGACTCATGCTTTGGGGGGCATCTTGTTTTACCAAAATCCTGTCACCATCATGTGATAAGACATTTGACATACCTACTTGCCCTGAATCCCAGCTTCTGGAGTGGAAACTAAATGGTTTTTCATCAATCTTTCATACAAATTCCCAGCACCGTGCATGCCCCTTTATCCAGGAGCTGTACCCCTATTCGCACCGCCCATCATCTGTTGCCCATAAGCGGTGCCACCGCTTATTGTGCTTGGTCCATAAGCGGTTATTACTAGAACCGCTCTTTCATAGAAGGATAAATGCGGTACCCTGGGTAAAAAGGGAAAAAGAGAAGTTTCTTGAGGCTTCTAGATGATAATCCTTGTGTCCTACCTTATCCCTACTATTGTGGATTGTTGAGCTCCAGATCCCTCATCCTTGGATCTTAGAAGCCACCTCACCCACTAATTTCTCAACCTACTCTATCCATTAAAGCCTTATAAATAAGAGCTCATAGCCATGGTTGAGGTGAGAACACTTGAGGTATTGTTATGTTGTTGGATTGATCATTGTCCCAAGATCATTTGGAGAGAGCATAGAGAGCTAGATTCGGAGCTTTTGGGGATGAGAATGTCTGTTTTCATGGAGATGCATGTCAACACTAAGGCTTGGTTGTAAACTTCTTCATATTATTTAATGCAAGTTGATTTCTGTCCCACATATGTTGTTGTTGTTGTGATTTTGCATATATGTTGCTAGATTCCTTAGTCACTAGCATATATTAGTAGATCATATTCTGGTTGCTTTGATCTGTTTCATGTTGAGCTTGATTGCAGGTACATAGGTGGACTATCAAAGCCTTGTATTCCAGATATCTACAGTGTCTAGGGAGAGTCTTCAACCTCTGTCCTCTATTTGTTCTGGATCTGAACCATTCAGACCAATGGAACACGTTGTTTTTCGCAAGAGGTGAAATATTCCAGCTAACAAATATAAAAGAAGAAAGCTACAACCAAATCCTTGACGTTGAAGCTTTGTTCTCACAACTCCTTTGAAATAAATTTCACCCACACTATACAAGATCTACAAGTATCAATGACAACCACACTCTTTACCTCTCTATACCAACAATGATTCCAGCAACATAAAGGTGCTCTCTTGTTTCTCTTACTTCCCCCTATGCATGAAGGGAAGCTTGTATATATAGGCTAAAGGAATCCCAAAGGGGTTGATATATTTTAGGAGGAAGGTGAGGAATGTTCCCTAGAGATTAGGGGCACGAGTGCCATCTACTCCAAGAGGTTGGGATAATCCTCCATGAGGAATTTCATCTAGAAGGTTGTCAAAATATTCTCTTTTTATGTTTTTGATAGCACTGACGCTTCTTGTACATGGACAAGCTATGCAAACACTCTTTGTATTTAGGTCACAAGTTTCATCGGCGCACTATGTCAGTCGATAAGAGGCATCAGGCAGGTCTCATGCCCTTTGTCAGGAGGCAGGGTGTGTTAGACCTCCTAAAGTTGGGAAAAAATATCCTCAAAATATGGTTTGGCCATGATATCACTTCAGGGGATGGAGCATATAAACCAATTTTTGGTGTAACAGAATTCACCCCAAAGTATGAAGCTAGAAGCATATGGTAGGTCAAATGCTTTGCTAGATGTGATCTAGAACCAAGGGCAAAAGAGTGGCGACTGAAGACTTGAAATAATACGAGTCACAATTTATATGACTCAAATCATGGCTACTGACCAATACAATGCAGATCCATGTATAATGACCATGTCATGGCTACCATCAATACACTGTATATCCATGATAAATAATACTCAAATCAGGAACTAGATATGGAATATACATTGTAGATCTATGTCATATTCACCCAAACTTGAGCATCGCCACCAGACATACAATGTGCATCCATGCAATGACTCAAAAAATACTCCTTCGCAACCTAAATATAGACACATATTCAAGCGAATACATAACCATTCAGGGTCTTCATTCCAATCCCAAATAATACGATTATATCCATGTGAATAGATGTCCTGATGTCAAACATGGTAGAAACCACTTGATTATCGATCATTGATGGAAATTGTTAACAAGTTCAAGGGAAGTCACCATTAATGTCAATGACTCCCAAGGTACCCTAGTACATTCCTCCGAATGTGAATAAATAAGTTGAAGTCGAACAATCAGTAGAATATCCTGATCAAAGGCCAATGATGAAATCCTACCATTGAAAGCGAGGAAACATTCCATTGAGGCATGCAGACTTCAAGGTACTTAACTAGTTTCTAAGACAAATTCCCAGATGATGTGTTGATGTCAACGGGAATAGACTCGTCGAAGGAGGGCCATGAATTTCCCCCCATCATCGACACGAAACTTGGAACAAAAGCGATTTTGAAGTGTTCATGATATAGGAACAACCATAGGACTAACTTATATATGATCGACTCGAAGGAAGGTAAAGTAACTGCAGAGGTAGACTATAGTAAAGACTCTTTTTGAACATAGAAAGACACGACAAGTGAATTGTCAAAATTGAGTCAATCGAGGAAGAGACCGGACAAAATGCAAAGACACAACGATGCATTCTTTGAATTGACTAAAAGGAGTTTAATGGATCATGAAAGTGGATCGACTTGATGACAAGATAAATACCCAACTGTTTGTATGAAAATGCCGACAGGTTCCATGTTCAAATGTGGACTAAGCTACCATTAATAAAAATGAAAGATATTCCCCATTCCCTTAGTTTCCCCATCACGATGGATGACTACCTCTTTTCTTTTTAATGAGATTGAAAAGGGTAACAAACGCTCGATATAGCTTACTGAATGATGAGTCCAAACTCATATGTTTTATGAACCTAAAAAATGAGGGGTTCATTCCCAAAAAAGGGTCCTTCAACGTTTAATTTCACGAGTTTGAAGAAGGTAAAATTAGTCGTCATTTCATATTTAGAGAGTCTGAAATGACTAAGAATTCACCAAAGTGGAATTTTTCGTAAATTTAGTCCTCGAGGTCTGAAAATATATAAACTGACACCCACAATAACTCTTATAGTTGAAATGAACTAGAGTATTTCTTTTTCATAAATAGCTCTAACCAGTCTGAAAAATGGGTAAAGTATCACCGAATAGATGACCTTTCAAGTATTTTTACAAGCATGAAAGAATCAAGTTCACTTTGCAATCTTTTCATGTTTAAGGAGCCTGAAAAGAGCTTAAAGATTACTCGATATAGGTTTTTCTTTTTCGTTATCCATTTTAACGAGTCTGAAAAAGAGGTAAAAGCACACTCAATACCTTTTCACTGGATTTTTAACGAGCACGACGAGGTTATAAATTTTTAACGAACACAATGAAGAAAATTTTTCAACTTGAACTAGAGCGTGAAAAAGTAAAAAAGAATCTCGATCACAGCCAAAAAATGCCCAATAAGACCCTGGAATCTTCAAAAAAACATTAGAACAATTCCACCGTGAAAACTATAGAAAAGCCGTAGCAAAAACCCGTATTATTTAAATATTTCATGAATTCTTCTTAATTAAAAAATCAAAACTAATATAAAATAGTGAAATAGTTAAAATTTCTTACCATTGTGATTTTTACCATAGAGCTAGGGTGAAAATTGTGTTTAAAAGAGAAATTTGTGATGAAAATTCTAGGAGTTATGGGCATCCATTCGATGAACCGTTAGAAGTAGGTAAGAAATAACATCCTCCCCTTCCTTTTCACGGTTTAAATTTCATCTTTCATCATGCCTTTTTAGTGTTTTAAGATAGTTTTTCCAAAGAAAATATCACCCAGGGCAATGCTCTTCTCTCTTTCGGGAGGTCCATCGACGCATTCCCTGAAAGCGGAAAGACCGTCAGGGGTTCTCTGTCTCCTATGATATTTTGCGCCGTTGCTTTGTTCCCATAGGGAAAGAGCATCAGTAGACATGAATCCCCAAAAAACCTAATCAAGCATGAAATTCAATTTTTTTTTCAATAAATGGAGTCTAATGGTTACCTTATGGATGTTCCACAAATGTTTGACTCAAAAAATGGTGATTTGGAAGGAACATGGACATGAACTGGATGATGCACAAGAGGCCAATGATCCAATGAGTGTGAGAGAATTAAGGGAGTGTCAAATCCTTAAATACTTCAAGGTGCCATGCATGAGAGCCCATGTTCACTTGCAAGACCATTTGATATGGATGTAGGATCCAAATCAGCAGCATTTTCATGTTGGGACCCATATTCTGATAATTGATGTAGAGGACATCTACTTTCTGACTGGGATGTCTAGGAGAGGAAGTGCAATATCACTCACATGTCCTAGAGGAGGGTACATGTTCATCAACAACCTTATTGATAAGCATTGTATAGTCAGGACAAGGTCCCAAGGGGGAAATATCCTAATTAAACATATTGTAGATAGGCCATTGAGGACTGTAGCCTTCACCATATAGAAGGTATAAGGTATTAGAGTTTATCACCATATTACCCAAGAAAACATGCTATATGCATTGGAGTGCATGGATCCAACCATCTTCAACTGGAGTAAGGGGTTGTTGGTAAGCCTCAAGTACCAGCTCACAAAATGTCAAGGAGGTGAGATAAAATAGTTCAACTACGAGGTGTTAGTAGTATCATTCTTCTTGGAGAGGGTTCCCTTGTTACATCCACATGTACCTCTCAATAGTTTGGAGCCCGAGGATCCACATATGTTGCATTGGGTTGATGTTATGGCCCATCACAGGTGGTGAAGGGCCTACAATGACCTATGATTTCATCTTTTTTCGTTGGCTACAAGGCCAACTATTGATGGTTAACACAATAGGATTTGAACCCGAAATCCAACGTCATCCAACATTTCGTATGGATGTGTCAGATAGCAATCATTGAAAAGAATGGTGATCAGGAAAGTTTTATAGTGTCGTTGAATATCCGATACATCAAGTGTCGCATATCTGACCCCCCAAAGTGTTGAATATCAGACCCTAAAGCATCAGATTGCTGATGGTATGGTGTTGAATACTCGACGGTCTGTGGACCCCTAAGTGTTGGATATTCGACACTATGTGTAGTTTAAAAAAAAAAAATAATGTAAGGTTTACATGATTTGAAATTTTTGTTCCCATATTTTCAACGGTAACCATGTTCAAGGTGTCGAATATCCGACGCTTGGCCATTATAAATATAATTTTTTTTTAAACATTTCGACATGTTTGTTGTAGAAGCGACGTACGATTTGTGAAAATCATTTGTTCATCGACAGACTTTTTCAGGAATTGTTTTATTCTTCAATGGGCGGTTATGGGAATTTTTTTTTTCATCAACAGACAATTTGCTGGGAATTTTTTATTCTTCGACTTCTCTCCGTTTCACAAAATGTTGATGCATGGAACTTGATTTTTTAATACAACCTATTATATTCATTAACGAAGTTTGTGACAAAATGTCAAATAGAAATATTCCAAATCCAAACGAAGACAACCGACAATTGCTTGCTAGACTATGGGATGCAGCGAAATGAAGGGGTGATGGCAAATTTTATTGTCCGTGTACTCAATGCAGGGAATTTAAGAGGGGAAGAATATTGATATCAAATGCCACAAAACATTGTAGGGAACAGGGACATGCTCAGGGGGGGAACGTATATCGTCCATTTGTAGGTTTGGCATTACAAAGTTTATTATATTCTTTTTTTTTGTAATTGTATGTATTATTTTTATTTTTCATATATTAATGTATATCTATTGATGTTTCCATGTATGATNNNNCTTCATATGGAAATTCCAAAGGTTGATCCAGAATAGGAATCCCCCCTTCAAGGTTTGGAATTTCATATTCATTTTCAAAATATGTCTTTGGATGAGGATAACTTGTTAGGTATAACTCCCAATTATATTCTATTCCATTGACATATCATACATTTATACATTTCATGTGGCGGTACACCTCCAGCGTGTATACCTGTCGTAAAATATATAGTATTTGTCCATCGCGGGGCCATTCTATCTGGTCAGGACACCATATCTGATTAATTTCATCATCAGAGTTTTGATCTTGCCCTCATTCAATGGGACCTGCAGAGGATATGGAAATGTGCTGCGTGGAGCTGAATGTGTTGATAATCTGCGACCTGTGATTGATATCATAGAATGCATAAAACCTATCTTTTATGCTGGAGACTACTGGCTGCGTTGGAGTGTGATTGATATCATATATTGACTGCGTTGGAGTGTGATTGATATCACATCTGCGACCACGTTGAAAGCTGTGCTGTGATCTATGCTGCGATATGCATCTGTGATCTCTGTTGCGACTTGCTGTTGATAAATGGGGTAGGATTGAGGTGATTGAGCCTGCAGAAATCATGGTGAAGGAGGAGAATAATCTCTCTCTTGTGGAGTATGATTTGGTTAATGTTCAAGAAGACTAAAACTTGTAATTTTTCATAGCGAGGGATGCAATTTAACCCTTGCATTCTCTGATTAGGAGTTTGCTTAGTAGGGCAATTGCTATATATGGAATGGATAGTAAGTGATAATCATACTGGTAATGGGTTGCAGTTACAGCTATTTTGAATTGATCCCAAACTTTCTTTAATATAAACTTAAAATATAGTAGAATCTTGAGAAAAAAAAAACATGTTTGCGCTTGCTATCTCAAGATTCTCATAAGAACATCGATTTGCTATCAATGGTTGCTATCAGTGGAATGATATACTGTGTATATTGTGACTAATACATATGCTGACTGATATATATATGCTGAATGGTAACAGTGTTAAAGAGTCTAGAAATTTTTTATATACTGCTTGGAGTCTGGAAATTTTTTATATACTGCTTGGAGTCTGGAAATTTTTTATGATTGCTGGTGCATACATGCTGTTGAACCTGTGAAGCTGCCTACGTATCAAGTGAGCCTGTGTTGCTAGGTCTACAGCCTGTTGAATACCTACTTGAAGACCGATCTCAGAGACTGATAATGAGTCTGATATATTGCTAGTGAATGATATAAAGAAGCCTATGTATGACTGATATATTTTGTATCTACTGATATATATGCTATAAACTTGCATTGTATTCACCTTGGCAGAGACTGTAGACCTGCAAGGTTATTGTTTTTCTATTTCTCTTTGTCATATTAAGTTCATTCTTGTAAATTACACTAACAGCTGTAAAAGATGCAATCTTTGTCATCAATAGTTGGTGCCACTCTCTCTGGCAAAGAGAGAGGACGAGGAAGAAGAAACTTCAGAGGCAGAGGGGGCAGAAACAACTTCAACAAAAGATCAGATTTGTAGTGCAAGCATTGTGGAAAGACTGGGCACACATTAGATCAGTGTTGGGCTTCGTGGGACTCCATCAAAGACAAGCATAACCAGAAGAAAGATGACAGTAAAAATCAAGATGCTAGTAAATCTTCTGATTCTGCTCATCGTATTGTTGCACATTGTAATCTTGGAATTAATGAAATGACTTCTCTTTCATCTTATAAAGATTGTTGGCTGCTTGATACTGGTGCAACATCACACATGACATTTAGAAAAGACTGTTTTGAAGAACTGAATGAAACAATAGATGGCATAGTTTACTTTTCAGATAAGTCAAGTATTAAACCAAAGGGAATGGGCACCATTCGACTAAAGATGCCTGGATTCCCTGATTTCTTGTTGAAGAACGTTCTCTATCTTCCAGAGTTGCAGAGAAGCCTACTGTCCATGGTGGAAATTCGACAGCAAGGCCATTCCATCCACATGTTTTATGGAATCGTTGAAATAAGAAAGTCCTCTGACAACCAAGTCATCATGACTAGATACAAAGATGGAAAGCTGCTGAAGCTCAAGGGTTCATCCGCAAGATTTCAGAACTATGCCTACCTCTCTCAGCATGGAGAAGGTAATATGTCATCTAGCTCATTGTGGCATGTAAGATTTGGTCATCTAAATTATAACAGTCTTCGTTTGTTGAGAAAGAATGGTGTATTTGGTTTGCCCACCATTCCCAAAGAAAAGAACAAATGTGATGCATGTATATTAGGGAAACATAGTAAGCTTCCATTCCATGAATCTAATTTCAGAGCAAGTAGGAAATTAGAATTAGTGCATTCTAATTTATGTGGCCCAATGCCAACTCCTTCAGCAAATGGGAATAAGTATTTTATGACATTTGTTGATGACTACTCAAGAATGTGCTAGATTTGCTGTTTAAAGATAAAATCAGAAGCATTTCAAACATTCAAAGACTTTCATGCATTGATAGAAAAACAAGCACAATCAAAAATTGGTACACTTCGTACTGATAATGGGAAAGAATACACTTCAAATGCTTTTGAAAATTATCTTCGCCAACATGGAATTGCACATCAGACTACAGTTCCCTACAATCCTCAACAAAACAGTGTAGCAGAAAGAATGAACAGAACCATAATGAATATGGTTCGCTCAATGATGTTTTTCAAGAATGTAAAACTAATGTTTTGGGGTGATCCAGTAAAATGTGGAGCATATTTGAGAAATAGAAGTCCCTCAAATGCTCTTGATAACAAGACTCCACATGAAATGTGGTTTGGCCATCTCCCTTCAGTCAGGCATCTCAGAGTTTTTGGTTCCACTTGTTATGCCTTGATTCCAAAGGAGCAAAGAAACAAGCTTGGTGCTCGAAGTAGAAAATGCATTTTCCTGGGGTACGAAGAATACTCCAAGGCATACCGTTTGTATGATGAGGTAAACAAGAAATTTGTTATTTCCAGAGATGTCATTTTTCTTGAGACTAATAAAAATGACCAGTCCATTGAGAGACAACTTGATCATTTGGAAAGTTATCCTCATCCAAAGACATATTCTGAAAACGAATATGAAATTCCAAACCTTGAAGGGGGTATTCCTATTCTGGATCAACCTTTGGAATTTCCATATGAAGAACCAACTCCCATGCATGAAGAAGTTCCTGCTACTTCACTTGAACAAGAGGTTCAACTAGATGATGTGATTGAGAGAATTGAAAGACTCTCAATCAATGATGAAGCACCACCATCTGATCAACCAGGACCATCACGAAAGATTCCTAAATGGGCCACAAAGACACTTGAAAGTGTCCATCCAGATGAAGTTGGAAAGATGGGAACGAGAAGTTTGAAAAGACATGAAGATGGAGGAGGAGCAGATTGTAGCTAGGGTTTTCACCCTAGCTTGTGCTAATGAGCACCTACTAAGGAATCTGGAATCCTTAGTAGCAGTTCAATAATGTAAACAAAAATAAAAGTAAACTAAAGCAGTAAAAGTAAATAAACAATATGAAGTAAGAACAGTAAAGAAATGTGTAATAGTGATTTTATTTATGTTACCTCCAATGAGGAGGTTGATGGAGTCCGTTGCGCTGGTCCGATGTCGGTGGCTCTGAGCTCCAAGCTGCTTCTTTTCCTTTTCCGGTGGTGGAAATGGGCCAAAAAGGTTCTCAATGGTGAAAATGGCTTGTTGGTAAGCTAGGGTTTCGAGAATAATTTTGGCAGAGGCAGGATGCTTTTGACTGTGGGTGTGAAATGAGGGGGCTCCACCACTTATTTATAGTTTTTTAGTGGTGGAGTGCTGGCCCATGGTTTTGGAAACCATATGGTTTAGGGCAGCTTGTTTAGGGTTTTTTCCTCCTTTTCCTCATTATTTTATATTTTTTCTTCCCTTTTGGGGATTTTGCTATTTTAGAGGAATTTTGGACATTTTTGGAGGGAAAAAGGGGTTTTTTGGCCTTTTGGAGGCATTTTAGGCCTTTTGGAGGCTTTTAGTGGGATTTTCAGGGAAATATGGTAGGCAAATGGACAAATGAGCCACGTAGTGGGGTAGATGAGGTAGTTAACCATTTTTGGGTGTTAACAGATTTCCCCCTGATGTGCGAGGGCAGGAGCTCATCGTATGGCCGATGGACATCATGAGTCATATTTGGTTTGTGTTGGGGTGTGGAGAAGAGAAGGAAGCAACTGAAGTCCGGGACACCGATCTCGAACCACCTGCAAGGACTGAAAAGTACATAACCTCAATAATGAATGAGGGATCATCTGATAATATGGACGAGGCGGGCATTCCCATGCTCGTATCAGAATATAACATAGCAATATAAATGGTCCTCAAATACTGAAGGAGGAAAAGATCTCAATATATGGACGAGGCGGGCATTCCCATGCTCATATCAAGATACATAACAATAACTATGTGAGGCCCAACATCAAAGACCTGTAGTAGATAATCACTGTGTATATCAGGAGGGTCTGGAAGGGACACAAATCTGGAACATACTGCTGAACTGACCATGTCTGAGCTGAAAAACTGATACACTGGAATGGCAGCAGGGCTACTGATTGTGGTTCTGAAGGAACTGATGCGCTGCTGGATCAGAGTGACAAGGGTCACACTCGTAATGGTACACTGATCTGGAACTGAACTGGGTACTCAAAGAAGCATAAAACTGAATGGCTTCTGAATACAATCGCCAATGCAGCCCAGACATCCACGGGAACATATAACTGGGCGTTCTGAAGTGACTCACCAATGTGCTAGAGTCGGGGGAAATCCGGGGTCTTCGACAAATAATGGAATGGATATAAATCCTGCGCGATTCTCAACGATGCGATTAAGGTGATGAAGTTGAACATGTGAGAAAGAACCACTCGGAGAGGCAATGATGATTCCTCCCAAAATGATCCATAGGCACTCACCACAGATGGTGATGGGTCCAAGGCGCAGGAGCCTCTAGGTCTATCCTCTGGAATATAGGAGTTGTCGTCTACAAAGGGAGACCTGCAACTATCAAGGCAATGATGTTTCCTTGACAGGAGCGCGAGGTGCAAAACCGAACTGTGATAGTACTGATGGTAAGAGTGATAAACTGG
>LPNX011066607.1:0-12264 GCA_001517045.1 Pseudotsuga menziesii | reverse complement strand
AAGATGTCAAACGCCATAAAGAAGGGGCCTAAACATGTCAGCCACAGTCTTTTCCATCACGGTCTAGTTCAAATGTTGATTGATTACGAGTTGTTAAAATCAGGTCGCTCATGGGAGCAGTTTATCGAGTCAAACGGTTTTTCAACCTTCTGTCATTGCATGTTCGACAGTCCCGATGACTGTAGTAAGCATAGAGATTCGGGTTCGGCTCCGCCTTTTTCCCCGCACAAATCTTTGTCGAAACCTAGCCGTAATGGTTCCGAACCCTGTAAAGAGCCCATGAGTAATCCAGTGAATAGTTCTCAAACCCCTAGAGGTCCTGGGCGTATGAGAAAGATTTCATCTCTGTCACCTGTTACTCCGCCCATCAGTAGTGATAAAATTGGGAATCATCGAGGAAATCTACCCAAGTCCAAATTGGTTAGAAGGCTGACCAGGAGTATGGCGAAAGCTAAAATGGTTAAAACCCCAGTAAGTAATAAAGTTCCAGTGGAAACGGTTGTGATTGATGATGAAGAAACCATTGCTTTCTCGCCTGTTACAAACAACCTGGTTCATCCTGAGTCCGTTCATGATTTAGTTGGTGAAGGTCACCCTGTGGTTGATAATGATATGCATGAAACTCCTTCTCTGTCTGTTGTCGAGCGGCAAGTTGATGCCACTCTTGATCATAATAATTCTCCAGTAGGGGATAAGGAAGTGCGGGAAGTTTCAGTTAATCATATGGCTGATTCTATAGTTAAAGAAAAACAGATTAAAACAACCTCGACTGTTTTTCGTGGAACTGGGGAAACCATTCATCCTCTGTTCATTAGTTGTCTGTTGGATAAGGTTCGTAGAATGGAAGACAGGATGAATGAAATAGTAGCAAGTCGGGATTTAATGAAAACTGAGAATGTGGAGTTAAGGGCAAAGGTTGATGAAAGTGGTCAGCAGCTTTCACGATTGAGGAAGCATAAGAACAAGCTCATAAAGAGGGTTCTAAAATTGCAAGACGTAAACGAAAAGAGTGAAGAAAAGTTGCGTGAGCTCAATGCTCAGATTGCGCTCATGCAATTCAGGGATCCTTCACCGAATCATTCTAATGGGGTCAATATTCAAGTCTTTAATGCACCAGTTAACTTATGATTATGCTGGATCGATTTGTTTTTGAATTTTGAGGATCTTGTACAGGTATTTGTTTATTGCATTTCATTTGTTATTTACGATTTATCATTCTTTTATTTGTGTTCATGCTTTAATTTTATTATTTGATTTGCTGCAGGTATTATGGGTGCTGTTTACGTCCAGGTTGGATCGTTGTTTTTAGATTTTACTCCTCACCGATTGGACCAGACCGCATAACAATATTGCCAGGTGTTGTTTATCGCTGGAATCTTTGATTCCCATGGATCGTCTTGATGATTGTGTTTATATTGAAAAATGACACGTTGCACTTGTCATTTTTAATTAGAAATCAGTTGGATAATTCGATCTTGTTCATCTCAAACTTTTAAGGATGTTTGTTTTTATTAACTTGTATTTAAGGGTTAAAAGTTTATGGGATAAGGGTCGATAGTTTGTAGAAGGGAAAAGGACAAGACTGGGTTTGGATTTTGTGACTCTGGACAGCTATCCATCTGCAGCCCCAATCTTTCGAACTGGTGATACTGCTATATATGTTACTGTTTGAATAATCTACATGTGTTTTTGGTGTCTGCTGGTCCTGTTGTTTCCTTTTTATACTTTATTATGTTTGTTAAAATTCTCTGTAGAAGTTTACAAGCATACATTTCTTGTGTAATTATCGATTTTCATGCTTTCAGTTTTTGTTAATATATCATGTCGTGTAACTGGCAATTTACATTGTTGTTTATATGATTTGTAGTTGATTACTGTATGGATCTGGTTAATGTTTAACTTATTTAAATATTATCTAGGTGTATCCACGTATTAATTCTATTAGCATTAATTGATCCCATGGTTAATTTCTTTTACTGCTCCTGATCAGGATATTAGGATTATATATTGTTTTATGCTGTTTATTTTATCTGAAAAAACCTTTTGAATTAGATCTGGTTTATGAATTACATACAGACAATTCTTTTATGTAATTATTGTACATGTGTATACATCATGCAACATGCTCCTGTAGGATACTAATCTTGTCTAGGTTTATGTTTTATTCATGTATTTAAGGCTGATTGTATTAAGTAATTTAAACTTAACAGTTTGTTAATCATTGTAATATATAACTTGAATCAATTTTCGTAGCTGTAAATATAGGTCCTAATACTAACAATCACTAGCATTAATTTTAATCAATAGGTGTTATAAGACCTCAGGCCAACAGAGCCTTTAAACCTGTCGGGAACGACTACCCCAAACAGCTTGGAGCCTGTCCTAAGGATCCCGGTCTGGGTCGTTTTCCCCCGTTGCGGGCTTACCCATATACGCCCGTCAACAATGGCGCTTGAAGGAGGGCCAACGTAAAATGGCTGATGAAAACAACTCTGTTAACAAAACAAATCAGCCTACTACCCCTCAAATCCAATCTACTGCACAACCACGCTCTCATCATTCGTCACGAGCAACTGAAACCCCAGTAAGAGACTCTGTTCAAAACCTGATCTCGCAGTTTAATTCTCCCGGTATTCACTTACCTGAAGAAATAGACCAGTACGAACAAGCCTTAAACGAATCTCGTAGAATTATGACAAGAGCTTATTCGAACCTTACTGGGCGACAGCCTACCGAGTTACCTCTTCCGCAGATTACGCGTCCTCGTACTCGTCATTCTGAATCTGTTCCGGGAGAACAAGAACAGCCTTTAGGTGCCCATCCCGATTCTCACATACAACAATCTTTCACATGCATCAACCAACCTTCTTCTTCTGCAGGACCACTTGCTTCAGGAGGGTCTGGTCAACCACCTTCACCACCTCCAACTCCAAGAAACATGGCAGCTGCAAAACCCCCAAACCCCAATGCTAATATGCCATGGCTAGCCCAGGACGCTGTGGCTGTCCTTGGTGTTCAACACCCTTTACCTAAACATCCTGAGAAGCTACTGCCTAAGTTCAACCCTGAGTTGAAAGAGCCAGCGGAAGATCACGTTAAAAATTTTATGTTGGCAGTCCGACTCTTGAACGTGGAACATGAAGATGTGGTTTGCGGATTTTTCCTTATACATTCGAAGGAAAGGCTTCCACATGGTATTTTTCACTTACAGCTGGTTCCATTACTAGCTGGAATGAATTTGATCTTGCATTTACAAGCAAGTTTGGAGATGATAAGACGCCTGCCATTTTAGTCTCGGAATTGTCTAGAATTCGCATGGAACCCAAAGAAAAGGTTAAAGATTTTAACCAGCGTTTTCTAACTTTAAGAAACAGGATTCCTGTTACCTTGAGGCCCACTGAGGACGTTACGGTTGAATTTTACACTTCGGCCTTACCGGGAAAAATATCCATGTTTGTCAGGCAAAAGGCCAAACTAACTTTAACTGAAAACTTTGAAGAAGCAATTAAAGTTGAAAAAGATGCGAATGCCACAAAAGCAAATCCCGGGGTAGATAACGATTCAACATCTTCTTCTAGGAAGAAGACTGACAGTCCTGCCAAAAGCTCTGACAAAAGGGGCCAAGATACCTTAGATCTTGACAGTTTACAAAGAGTCATTAAAAAACTGTCTAATGAAATTATAGATTTAAAAAAGGGTACTTCTGAAAACACTACAAACAAAGAACCACCTAAACAATTTTTGAGAAAACCTTTTCAAAATTCAGCTGCGAAACAAACTCCACCTTCTGAAGCCAACAGCGTTGAGGAGCTCAATAGCTTCCTCAAATCAATATTTTCTGATCTAGAAACATCTACTGAAAATGAAACTCAATCTTCTGGACAGAGTTCTCAAGATAACCAAAAAACGAATGATGACAATGACGATAAACCACCCCATGTCATCAGTCATTTCTGGGACACCTCAGAATTAACTGATGATGAAGATGTGGCTGTTGTCAATGTAAATCAGCATCGGTACAACACCAGAAGTAAAAAGGACCAGCCTTCAATTGAACCTGCTACAACTGTTACAGATAATAGTTCAGCTGTCCAAAACAAAGATCAGCCTGCAAACAGTAAGTCTGTACACTCCCTTGAGTTAGAATATGATTTGATCGAAGACTTGAAGAGAAGCAGAGCCAACATTTCTCTATATGAACTCTTAAAGATACCTATGATTCGAGATAAAATGGTGCCAGGAGTTTTCTCAAGTAAATCTGGTAAGACTCCTTCCAATCAAAATAATTCTACCATTAATAAGGATAACTTGAAAAAGGCTTCAGTTAATGCATCATCCATAGGAAAAAAGTCCGATTCTTCAACTCCACCCTTTTTACTTACATTTGAAATATTTAATCGTAAAGTACATAACTGTATGATAGACTCAGGGGCCTCTAAAAATGTGATGCCTTACTCTGTATGTAAAAAACTTAATGTTGTCCCTGAACCCTGTGATACAAGTATCGTACAGCTTGATCGCTCGAATGTAAAAGTAATAGGTAAGTTGAAGCAGGTGTTAATAAGGTTGGCTTCGAATCCTCAGGTGCACTTTATCATCGATATTATTGTCGCTGACATCCCTGAAGCATATGGTTTGTTTCTTAGCAGGGATTGGTCAAAAAAACTCGATGGGTATTTTGCCACAGACTGGTCACACCTGTGGATATCTCATAAGGGTCGCCCGAATAAAATTAGAATCGATCGAGAACGGTACATGAAACATACCGTCACTGAAATTGATGACTCAAATGAACCAGTCTTGTTCGCTGATACCATAATGGGTAACTACATGGCTAATTCATTTTTTGGGAACTTTGAGGCTGCAATTTCCGAAGTTCCAGATTCAAACCAGCAGTCTGAAATTTGTCATTTTACACAAGTTTCAGCGGAAATTTCAGTTCCAGATACACCACATTTAGATCTCAATGACGGTTGTTGGTCTCTTTACTTCGACGGTTCCAAGTCAAAAGAAGGAGCTGGTGCAGGATGCTTACTGATTGATCCTTATGGTAAAAGGTACTTCATTGCTTGCATATTAGAATTCGATTGCACCAATAACATCGCTGAATACGAAGCCCTCATTCAAGGGTTGAAGAAAGCGATTGACTTGGGAGCCAAAGCCTTGGTAGTCTTAGGAGATTCTGAGATTATTGTTCGTCAGGTATGTAATACAATACACTGCATAGCTGGACACTTGAGAAATTATCAAGCTGAGGTATGGAATTTACTATTAGCATTTGAAGCATTTAACATCAGTTCCATCCCTCGTTATCTAAATCAGGAAGCTGATCTTTTAGCTAATGTTGCTTCAAGATTGATTCCATCTGAAGGAATCCTTACTGATGCTTTCTCGGTTGAATTGCTGTTCAGGCCTTCGATACCTGACAACGTAGCAAATTGGAGAGTCTTCAATGACAACCAGCAATTAATTGATTTTCTGACTTTTAAAGATACCTTCAAGGATGCAAGTTTGGACGAGATGACGCACGATGAAGATCTACACAATTTTGCGGTAATCCATAAGCCTTGCTCTATTCAGGAATCTCTCGATCAGGTTAGTGCTCTTCCCAGGTTAGTAATCAAACTCAAGAAATTCTATGACTTAAAGGACAAATTTAAGGCTGCTAGGAATTGTAAAACTAATAGCTCCATCATGCAATCTGACATTATGAATCTAGGAACTAAACAAAATCCCCAATGTGTGAATCTGGGCAGCACATGTACTGCCCAGGAAAAAACAGCCTTCGTTAAACTCTTCAAAGAATTTAAAGACATATTTGCATGGACGTATGATGACTTGAAAACGTTCGATCCCAATATCATGCAACATGTCATTCCTATGAAACCGGAGGCTAAGCCTTTTCAACAAAATTTAAGGAAAATGCACCCCAGCCTAGAACCAGCTGTCAAGAAGGAGCTAAATAAACTCCTTGCCGCTAGGATAATTTTCCCTGTTCGGCATGCACAATGGGTAGCAAACCTTGTACCCGTGAGGAAGAAGAATGGCGACATCAGGTTGTGTGTCGACTTCCGAAATCTGAATAAGGTTTCGGACAAAGACAATTACCCTGTTCCTACAATGGAGAAAATATTGCAACAGGTCTCCGGATCTGAAATGCTTTCGCTACTGGATGGTTTTTCAGGATACAACCAGGTGTTAGTATCCAAAGCTGACCAGTTGAAAACAACTTTTAGAACGCCTTGGGGAACCTACGCATACAGGAAAATGCCATTTGGTCTCATAAATGCCGGAGCCACATTTCAGAGGGCAATGGACATCACCTTCAGAGGTCTGATTGGTAAGTTCGTCGTTATTTATCTTGATGATGTTACCGTCTTTTCAAAAAATAGGACTGATCATTTAGTTAATCTCAGGAGAGTCTTTGAGCGCTGCAGGAAGTATGGGATTTCTTTAAATCCTAAGAAATCTATATTTTCAGTAACAGAAGGTAAGTTGCTGGGTTTTGTTGTTTCTAAACAAGGCATTAATATTGACCCAGAATGTACTTGTGCTATTTCACAGATTTCGATGCCCCACTCAAAGAAGTCCATGCAGTCGTTTCTTGGAAAGATAAATTTTGTTTCTAGATTTATTCCTGGGTTTACAGAAATTGCTCGGCCGCTTCAGAAAATGATAAGAAGGGATGCTGAGTTTAAATGGAATACTGACGAGAAGCAATCTTTTCATCACATTTTAAAAGCTATTACTGAAGCTCCCACTCTCACTAGCCCAGATTTTTCCAAACCATTCATTTTATATACGTTTGCTTCTGATTCGTCTTATGCTGCTGTTCTGACACAGAAAAACCAGGAAAATAATGAAGCTCCTATCGCTTTTACGAGTTCTGGTCTCAACGGTGCAGAATTAAACTACCCAGAAGTGGACAAGCAAGCTTTCGCTGTTTTCAAATCTGTTAAACATTTCCGTCCTTACTTACTGAAGTCCCACACCAAGGTCGTTGTACCATATTCTGCAGTTAGAAATCTCTTGGTACAAAAGGATCTTGGTGAAAAACGAGCACATTGGGTCACCGCACTTCAGGAATATGACCTGGAAATAAAACCTTTAAATATTGTCAGGGGACAAGGTCTCTGCAAGCTAGCAGCTGGCTCTGCAGATAGTGCTGAATCAGATATGCATTTCTTCAGCGAGCCTTTCTTATTCGAAAGGGAAGTTTTTCCGATCTCTACTCCTCCTGATTCTTGGTATGATGATATTAAGTTCTTCTTATTGCATGGGACCACCCCCGAACATTTAGACCCACGTCATAAGAGAGCTTTAAGACTAAAATCTACACCTTATCAGCTTATTGATAATATTTTGTTTAGAAATAATTTCGAAGGAGTTCTCCTTCGTTGTCTAGAAAAACATGAAGCCGATGATGTGTTATCTAAACTACATGTAGGACCAGCTGGAGGACATTTCAGCGGAGAAACTACTGCTCATAAGATACTTAAAGCTGGGTACTACTGGCCCACATTGTTCAAAGATGCATATTCTTTCTCCAGGAAGTGCCAAGAGTGTCAAAGAGCAGGAGGCAGACTGAAAAAGGCAGCCTTACCCCTCCAGCCAGTTGTCATCGAAGTCCCATTTCAGCAATGGGGTCTAGATATTGTTGGCCCAATCACACCAGCCTCTTCACTACAACATAAATACATTTTGACGGCCACAGACTACTTCACTAGATGGGTTGAAGCCATCCCGTTGAGGGTAGTCAATTCCGAACAGGTGATATCTTTCCTTGATTCCTTTATTATTACCAGATTCGGTGTTCCAGAGTCTTTAATATTTGATAATGCGACTTATTTTTCCTCTGCAAAATTAACTGAGTGCATTAGATAGAGGTATAAAGCTGAAATATTCAGCTAATTATTACCCTCAGGGTAATGGGTTAGCAGAATCCTCTAATAAAAATCTGATCAAGATTCTGAAACGTACTGTGGCTAACCATCATAGGAATTGGCATACTGCTCTGTCGAACACTTTATGGGCTGATAGGGTAACCCCTAAAGCTGCTATAGGGAACTCTCCCTTTTTCCTGGTGTATGGTAAAGAAGCCATCTTACCCCCTAATTTGTTCTTGCCTTCCTTACAGCTTGCCCAGTCGGTGCAGGAGATACCTTGTTCTGCCATGGAGCACTGAATTAACACCTTGCAAAAACTGGAAGAAGACAGGGAGTTGGCTAGGAAAAAAATTGAAAAACACCAGCAAACTGTTAAGCATATTTTCTGTCTTGTTTTGTTTAGAGTCCACTTGAAAATAAGTAAAAAATCTAAGAATCACATATATTATCTATGGAAATTGCATAATTTGGGTAGCATGTGGGTATTTGAGGGTGTTGAATATATTTATGGATTCAAAAAACACAATTTAAATACTTGAAAATTTGGATTTTATCAAAAACAATTATCATATTATGACCAAAACCCACATGAAAGTCCAAAATGTCGAATAAATAGACTGCTCCATTTACATATTTTTATGTCTATTACACAAAGACCAGAAACATAAGCTGCAATAACCTTCTAATCAATTGGGTTGTTGGTCCAATCAGAATTAGTGAAGCCAACCAACAAAGGAATCCCCTTTAGATTGTACAATATCTCAAACTAAATTATACTCTGGATATACCAAAGTATCATTTTTGTTGCTTTCCAATAATTGTAATGGGACATTTGCATATTTTGGGAAACACGACCAACAACAAAGGAACTATTAGACATGTATGAGTGAAGTATAAAAGACTACCAACTACTTGATGATACAAGGTGGCATCTACTTGAGGGGTAGTGCAATTGGCGGTAAGTTTGACTCTAGACTAGAAGGGAGGAGAGGTTGATTTGCAATCATCCATGTGAAAGCGATAAAGGTCGCAAGCATCTTGGAAAGAAAATTTGTTTCTTCGGTTTTCAAGACTTGGAGGCCAAGAAAATAATACAAATGTCTTAAGTCAATCATTTCAAATTTCTTCGTAAGTCTAGATTTCACATGGACTAAAAGTTTAGGGTCACCGCTAGTAAGAATAAGGTAATCAACATAAAGAACAAGGAGTATGATATAGTTTTATACACTTTTGGTATAGAGAGATTTTTTAAGATGACAATCAAGGATGGAGTCATTTTTAACATAGTCAAGAGGTTGTTCCATGTAAATTTCTTCTTATAAACCCCCCTACAAGAAGGCGTGTTACCACCTAAGTTGTACTTGGTGGTTTTTTCAAGTGAACCCGCGAAGTAGAACAAATACACTTGTTCATGATCAGAGTTCAGAAGTCCGCCAACCTTTTTCTGGGAGTATGTTCAAATTTTTTTTGTAACACATGTTCATACCCCCTTGGTGAAATTGTAAAAAATGTCCTAGCATTTAATTTTTTATAAAAGGCTCGGCTTTCCAGACTTAAGTATCAAGCCGACTAGCCCAGAGTGTTTTTTCCCTTGGTTATTATTGGTTGTTGAACAAACAACTAATAATATTTTACTTTTTCACTCACACCTCCAAAGTTGGGGTAGTCGTCTTGGTGTTTCGGCCTTAGGAGGTTATTAGAGCCTTCGTGTCAGTGTTTTTCAACATGCTAGGCATTGAAATTGAGTCGTATGGAGATGTGCTAGGCCCCCCTAGAGTTTCGTTTGATTCCAGGAAAATCATTTTTTTCCGCAAAATTAGGCAAATTTTTAATGGTTTAATTACAAATTTTCAAAGTGTAATAAAAGTCAGATACAGAGTTTGTTTCTGACGTGGGGACACTAATTTTCACACTCAAAGCATCCACTTTACCCCAAATACCACTTTTCATATCATTCAGGCGACTGTAGCACGTCGTGGAGCATTATTCAGCTAAAAATACGTCAAAATGACATTTTAATACTAAATTATCACATTTTTGCAGTAAAGTTAAAAGTTGAAAAAATATCAAAATTCATTTAAAAAGATGTAGAAATTACATGGCATGATGTCACCATAAAACATTCAACCATTTTCAGAAGTTATTATGTAAACTTTAGATTATAATTTAAGAGTGGTGAATGATATGAAGTGGAGGGTGACGTCAATACTCTTAAGAAGAAATCGCATGGTTTGGAAGAGTGCGCTAACACCATGTGTATAGACCCCTTCATTTCTTGTCATTTTAAAACTTTGAGCATAAATTAAATATATAGGATGTCATTTGATATAAAGAAACATGGTGACGTCAACTCACCATATTAAGTGAGCTCACGTGTGAGGGTAGGTTGCGCTAGCAAGGACTGTGCCCTACCTTCAATTTTTTTTATTTCCAAACTTTGGATAAAATCCAAAGTGGATCCATCATTCGCCAAGACTAGGATCAAAACATATTTATTATTGTGACGACAACCATAATAAAGGAGCCACTCCCGCTAAAGGAGAAAGAGATGCCAAGCTTGGTTTTGGTTGGAGCAGTTGGTAGGTGAGAGATGTCATTGTATAGTTTTTTAGTTCAACCCTAGATTAGTTTAGTTAAGTTTGGTGTAACTTCCTTTTTAATTTAGATAACTTTGAGTGTATCTTCAGTGTAGGTGTCTTCTTAGGGATTTGGCTTTCGCTATAAATAAAGTACAACCTTTTCCATTTAATCTAGTTAGAGTTGGATGAAGAGTTGGTGTCTATTGTAATACTATTATTTTGCATCTATTTGTTGAGAATAAAGAAACTTTGGAGGCTATATCGTGTAGTGTTTGTATTGTGTAGATTCTCAACGTCATGCTTAATGTGGTAACTGCAATTTTTCAAATATTGTGTTTTTCCTTGTTCTAGCTTCAAAGGATTCAACTGAATAAATAAGAGTTTAGATTTGACAAGTAAGTTTACTTGCTTTATTTATTCATACTGTGTACGCTCAAAGATCTAAGATTTTGCTTAAATAAGATTATTTTTGCATGCTTTTTTTCCATACATTTATATCTAGATCTCACGTATTTGTGCCAGTTTTTGTGATCTAGTTGCAGGTTCCCAATTGGATGAGGTGTGGATCAATATTGACGCCACTCCCCATTTAAATAAAAAACAAGACAACGTCCATCGGTGCTCCACAAAAGGGCCTTCCTCACACTTTCTTTTATCCCAACAATAAAACCAATCTTCTCTCCTCTTTATCTTTCTTTAAAATTAAAATTTCCTTGGTTACTGGTTTATGTATGAACATCTAGTTTTTTCATATGCAAAATTCTTTCATTAGATCTTATATATAAACATTTCAAAGCTAGATCTCGTTTTCAAAAAGTTTTGATAAATATCTTAGATATAGTTTAGGGAAATTGTCATTTTTCACAAGGCATTGAAAGTAGATCTAAAACTTTGTTGAATGCATGGTTATTCCCTTGAATCTAAAAAGGTTTTATTTAGCAAATCAAGTGCTTTAGATTGGCTGCCCCAAAGCTAGCCAAGATCCTCAAGAGGACTTGTCCTCTTGAGTTATTTTTGTCTTTTCTTAAAAGTACTTTAACTTAGTAATTTTCGGTAGTTTTTTGGGGGTTGTCCAAAGACACTTTAAAGTGTTTTTGAGCACTTTACACTAATTAAAGCTTGTTGTTTTTTAGCAGGTCCATCTGAAAAGAGGAGGAGGTGCTATCCGAAAAGCAAATTGTGGGCCATCCGGAACCCCCCAGGGGTCTCCCCATCTTCCACAATCANTTTTTTAGCAGGTCCATCTGAAAAGAGGAGGAGGTGCTATCCGAAAAGCAAATTGTGGGCCATCCGGAACCCCCCAGGGGTCTCCCCATCTTCCACAATCTTTTTTGTTGTATTTTGTAAGCCCTTGGGTTCGTTCTGTATAAGAACCAAGTGACATTTTTCATTTAAGTCTTGTAACCAGGTTTATTAAAAAGCAAACTCAAGTAGGCTCTTTCAATCCTACTCCCCATCTCCCTTGGGGGATCCGCGTTTTTTTTTCCTTTTTATTTTCTTTAGTTTAGTTTAGTTTTGATTATTCACATGTAAGTAGTGTACTTTGTGTTACATTGCAAATTGTTTACATCTTTCAAGTTCTCAAAGTAAACTTTCTACTTACCCCACGATTTCCTGAGTGACCCGAGAGGGAAAAGAGATTCGTGGTAGGATAATTAGATAACGGTGTTTTCTTTTTATTCAACACTTTAATTCTAATTTCAAGAACTTAAAACACTCATAAAATCAACCCCTCCTTGCTTTTCCGATTGCGGTTCACTTGAACCGAAAGAGATCCTTGGAGTTTCATTTTTTCTTCT